>JAFVLL020042853.1:0-15755 GCA_021397915.2 Tor tambroides
ATATATACCTGTCTAAACTCGGCGCTGCAAAGAGTAAATGGCACAAATCAAACATCAACCACTCCAGCTGACCTGAGTATGTATCAATCTCTGCTTTCATCTTTTTCTGTCAAGGTCCACACTTCCAAAACTTCATATTTTCACAACAAGATCAACAGCACTTCAAACACACACAAACTCTTCAAAACATTCAACTCCCTCCTCTGCCCCTCTGCTACTTCCCACCAACTCTTTAACAGCTGATAACTTCAGTTTCAGCTCCAGTTTCTTCACATACAAAACTACAACCAGTCAGTTTTTAGCTCCATACACAAAGGAACTCAGACCAACAACATCCACAGCCAGCAATATGTGCTCCTTCTCTTCTCTTACAGAGGCAGAAGTATCTAAACTTCTCCTCTCAAGTCATCCTACAACATGCCCTTTACACCCCATCCTCTCCCACCTTCTGCAAGCCATTTCTCCTACACTTCCACCAACACTCACACACATCAGTAGTACATCTCTTTTCTCAGGTATTTTCCCCACCACATTCATGCAGGCTCAGGTAACCTTGCTGCTTAAAAATCCCACATTAAACACTTCTTCACTTGTAGAAAGTTACAGAGCTGTCTCTCTCCTCCCATTAATAGTGAAAACACTTGAACAAGTTGTTTTCAACTAGGCATCATCTTTCCTTTCACAGAATAACCAGCTGTTAACCAATCAGGTTTCTAAAGTGGACACTCAATTGACCCTTCGCAACGTTAATCTACTCTCCTGTCTGGTTTGTTTGTTGGACAAAATGGCAGATTCTGACTTATGATTGGTCAGATCGCCTGTCACTCAAACTCCTGGTAAAGGGCCAACTGAGACTGCAATACTGTTGGACTGCGAAAGCTGATTCTAAATCATCAGTTCTCATTCAGCTAGATCTATCTGCTGATTTTGACACCATCAATCATCAGCTCCTTTTATCCATACTCTCATCACTGGACATCACGGGAACTGCACTTCAGTGGTTTGAATCTTACCTCACATGAAGGTCTTTCAGGGTTGCCTTGAGGGGGAAAGTATCCAAAGACCATCAAATGGTCATGGGGATTCCTCAGGGAACAATCCTTAGACCCCTCCTTTTCTCCATATTGGGATCCATCATACATGGTTTCTCCTACTACTATTGTGATACTGATGACATACAGCTCTTCTTTTCATTTCAACCAGATGATCCAACGATAGCTGCATGAAACTCAGACTGCCTGGCGGACATCTGGGCATGGATGAAAGAACATCACCTGCAGCTCAACCTAGCAAAGACTGAGCTTCTCTTCTTCTCTGCCAATCCGACTGTACAGCACAATTTCACCATCCAGCTTTGGTCAACAATTATCCCATTGGGTTCAGTCAGAAATCTTGGTGTAATCTATGATGATGAGCTGACATTCAAAGACCACACAGCAAAGACAGCTTGATCATGCAGGTTTGCATTGCACATCACCAGGAAGATCGGGCCCTTCCTAACGGAGCATGTCGTACAACTTCTTGAAAAGACTTTCAGTGGAGTTAAAGTCATGACTCTGTGGTGGCCAATCCATTTGTGAAAATGATTTCTCATGCTCACTGAAACATGCTTTGAGCCGATGAATCCTGGCATTGCCATCCTGGAATATGGACAGTGGTATGTCTTCCAACATGCTTGTTTGAGAAATAAAAAGCTACAAAGCTAAACTGCATCAGTTAGGATTAAAAGAATTGATGCCAAACATACAATACGCCAGAAACATATTAATCACTGCAAAATGATTTGATCCTAAAATCTATAGCATTTTTAATACCTGCTTGTTTTACTTGTGTACAACACACAGATATCAACCCCCTTTTTTACTTGCTATTTTATCAGACTACTAAAAGACATTGCTACACTTATAAAATAAAAATTCAAAATGACTGCTTTTCTGAGATGTTAACTGTACTGCACTTTGTCACTTCACTAAGTAACAATTTTATATTTATCTATATGAATTTTGGTGTATCAGTCATCTTTGTCAGATAAATGAGTGCATAAACTTACATGCCATCTCTTTTGCACAAGTGTTAAATCTGTCTAATTTGCATGTGAGGGCAGCGGTGCACTGATGAAGTAATGCAGCAAGTGGAGGGGGTTCCCAATTACGGTGCAGCTGAGTTTAGCACAATACTACAACATCAGGTATCAAAAGCCCAGAGAATTAGGGCTGGCTGCATGCCTGCCACTGCTGTGCATTGTGGGTAGCATCACTCATGCTGTGACTGGGCAATTCTCACAATGCACCTGCCAGTCTGATGCACAAATCTCTTATCTTTAGACAGAATTATTTATCTCTTCATATACTGCTAACAACTCAGACATGCATCCATTATATATATGTGTGTGAATGCTCTTCACACTCAGTGATGACTTATTTTTGGCTTGCTTTTGTAGACCCGTGTCTGAGATGAGGCAGTCAGGGAGGGAGAGAGATCATTATTTTCACACCAGAGAAAGTGCATAAAGAGAGGAACACCCCTCCCCGGGCCCATCATCAATTCCCCTGCCCAGGTAATTCAATGCAATCTATTGTTAATTCACACCGAAGGAGACTTCTGATTAACAGAGTCCTTGCGGACCAACAAGCTCCTCGCTACACTCATGCAGCTCCCTTTAATTAGGACACAACAGTCAGCAATACATTTCTCAGAATTTCATTAGTATTCAAGTGGCCTTGATACCCCATCCCTATTTCGGTCCCAAAGGACAAGCAGGCAGCTCTGCAATCAATTGTTTCAAAGCAAGAGAGGGACAACATGCTACCACATGGGGCCAAATGCTGCCTCAAAATATGGCTTGAGGATATTTTCTGGACAGTGTTACACTCCATATTCATGACACCTGATTATGTAGGTATTTAATCGTAATTTAGTGCGTAAGGTAAGGAGGAGGAAGATGACCCCCTCAAGTACACTGTGTATTTCTTTTTAAATTGTAACATATTTAGATATAAGTTTAGCATGTGCAGGTTGATGATGCATTGGCCAGTGTGTTATTAAGAAAATAAATAGAATCTTTTGCTAAATTACTCTTTGAAAACTTTGTAGAATCAATTTCCACTCAGAAATTTCTAGTAAATTTCACAATTAATTGAAGAAATTGCAAAAAAACAAACAAACAAAAAATAATAATAATATAGTATTTTCGGTCACACTTTATATTAGGTGGCCTTAACTACTGTGTACTTACATCAAAAAATAAGTACAATGTACTTATTGTGGTCATATTGTATTGCAAAACACTTTTGCTGCTATTGAGGTGGGATATGAGTAAGATTAGGGACAGGTTTGGTTGTATGGGTTGGTTTTAGGGTGGGATAAGGTGTAAGTATAGGTCAACAGTGTAATTATAAATGTAATTACAGAAATTAATTACAGATGTAACTACATATAGGTATTTTTAAAAAAAAAAAAAATAAGTACAGTGTAAAAACATGTATGTACACAATAAGTGCATTGTATCAGATGATTAATTTAAATATAAGTGCATAGTAGTTAAGGCCACCTAATATAAAGTGGGACCGTATTTTCTTGTAAAACATATTCCAAAATCTTTGTTTTGAAATGTTATGAAATTTGGCACACGGATAGAGGACAGTCTCAACATTAACCACAGCAAATTTGGTGTCTCTAACTAAAACTCTCTAGCAACACCACTTTTTTCCAGATTTTCACTCATGTTTATGCTAATAACATTTGAATCATAAGGTCTAGAAGAATTTTTTTTTTTTTTTTCCTCTGAATCCTAGCTCATGACTAGTCAAACGATTTAAAAATCATAAGGTCTAGTTTTTCACTATTTTTAATTAATTTGTCTGATTTTTACCAATTTTGGCTCAAATCATCTTCAGACCATGCTGGCAAAAACTTATGGAATTCAAGTTGATTAGTCAAACCGTTCTTGAATAACGCATGAACGAATTTGACGAAGAGCACGGAAAAAATGGATGTGAGGCTATATCTCCACAACGGTTTGGTGTGTTGAGACCAAACTTGGTGTGTGTTATAACAACCATGACATGAGGCTACTTGCACAGTTTCTGCCAGTGCCACCTAGTGGTCAGGAGATATGAAAAATGGCTATGTTTGCTTATAACTTCTGAATGGTTTGGCCAAATATCACAAAACTTGTCTCTTTAGATTCGGTGGAGCATGTAGATTTCCCATGTCAGCCATTTTGGGCATCGGCCATTCTCAATTTTGCCGTAAAATGCTATATTTTACGGACACATTGGTGTATCATTACAATCAAACTCGGTATGTGTCTTCAGCACCATGCTCTGACAGTACTCAAAACGTTTGGGGGCAGCGTCACCTTGTAGCTAAAAGTTATAAAGAAATTTTAAAAAATGTTAATAACATTTGATTAAATTGGCCTTTATTGTAATGGATTGTAATGAAATATTGTAATGAAAATGATATCAATATATTCCTTGGGTCATGCTGAGAACATAGATACCGATTTTGCCATATTCAGCTGAACTTCCAGTCCGCCATTTTTATTTATGTTGAAAACCTACTTTTTCAAACTCCTCCTAGACCGGTGGTCCGATTTTCACCAAATTTGGCTCAAATTATCTTCAGACCATGCTGACAAAAAGTTATGGATTTTGTGTCCACATACGAAATGGTTACTGTTTAACGCATCAATGAATTTTCTGGAATCATGTCAAACAGCGTCTGAGGCTGTACCTGTGCAAAACTTTGACACATTGACACCAAACTTTGTGTGCAATTGTCACCTCACACTGATCACGCCACATCAATTTGGTAACAGCACCACCTATTGGTCAAGAGTGATAAACCATTCATTAACCATTAATAATGAAATTTTCCAAAAATGCTAATAACTATTGATTGCATTAGCCTTTTGTAATGAAACTGGTCTCTAAATATTCTTTGGGTCATGCCAACAACATAGATACCAAATATGCCATAGTCAACCAAACCTTCTGTCCACCATTTTGATTTACGTTGAAAACATACTTTTTCTAACTCCTACATTTCCACCTCACACAGAACACACTACACTGATTTGATAACAGCGCCACCTATTGGTCAAAAGTGATATCCCATTAAATCATATTACTAGAGGTTGTATTTATGCTTTTTCAGCCATTTTGACTAAAATCATCCTAAAATGGCTTTAATCAGTCATTGTTGCAGTTGGTCTGCCACTCCATGCCATGCTTAGTTCCTCATTTTGCCTCTGATTGTGCTTGGCCCCTTAATTGCTGCTTGCAGCTGTATTTTGTAATATATATATATATATATATATATATATTTATTTATTTATTTTTTTAATGTAAAATAATCAACCACTCTATTTATAATTATTTAATTACTTTTGACTATTTAGTGAGAATTCCAGTAAAAGAGATTAATCTGAAAGATACACTTACTCTTATATACAGACATAAGAATATTTAAATATTTAATTGCCCATATTTTCATTTAAGATATGTCTTAATAGCAACAAATTGAACAGTTTCACTCTGTGAGCCTATAGGTATTTATGAAAAGCAAAGATGTCTGAAATGTACATCTAATTCATGCAATTACTAAATAATAAACCCATCTAAAAACATTGATGTTTCCACCACAAATGCCTCATTACTGAATATACACAAAACTTACATAATGTAATGTCATAGATTACTAGGTCACACTTTATATTAGGTGGCCTTAACTACTATGTACTTACATCAAAAAATAAGTACAATGTACTTATTGTGTTCATACTGTATTGCAAAACACTATCCTGCTATTGAGGTGGGATATGGGTAAGGTTAGGGACAGGTTTGGTGGTATGGGTAGGTTTAAGGGTGGGTTAAGGTGTAAGGGATGGGTCAAAAGTGTAATTATAAATGTAATTACAGAAATTAATTACAGATGTAATTACATATAGGTATTTTTAAAAATATAAGTACAATGTAAAAACATGTATGTACACAATAAGTGCATTGTACCAAATGATTAATTTAAATGTATGTACATAGTAGTTAAGGCCACCTAATATAAAGTGGGACCGATTACTATTTTACAGAGAAACAAAATTAGATCAGTTAACCTCCAAACTAAACTAAATCTCACAAATGTTGATTTTCAGATGAAATTTTTAAAAATTAAATACAGTAGTGTAACTATTTATCAAAAGATTTAAAATGAGATGTTGTGCCAAAATGAAGGTGGGCATCTTACCCCATATGTGTGCAAGTGTTGTTTGAACCTCTGCCAATATCTCATCAATAGCTCTCCATATTTTTTCTTTGCATACAAGCTGTCGCTGTTCATTAATTCCACATTGTAAAGTGGCTATTTGAGTGCAGCACATTAGGGGAATCTCATGTATGTGCATACAGCAATGTGTATTCCACAGACCCTTATACTGCTGTCACAAAATAAAAATACTCTTTTGAAAACAACGGATTTGTAGGACGTTGTGTAACACATAGCACACACATGCCAGCAAACAAAGGCCAAGCTGGTGAAATTGGCTGTCACACAAAAACCGTGTGGTGAGTGGTTTTATTTTAAGCCCTATTGCTTGTCCCCGGGATTGACAGGAATGCACACATTACAGTTTTTTGGTCACAGCTGTAGTTCACAGACTGTCTCTGTAGGTAAAAGTCCACAGAATTTGTCAGAGTCATGTGACCACTAACAGAATACTGTCAAACTACAGACACTAAATCATATCAGCTATGAGGGGAAGCTGGAAACATCACTGACATGTATGACCTCTGCAGTCCTCATTGTAATCATGTTGAAGAATACAGGCTGTGCTGTGAGAGCAAATGTAACTTCTCTCTTTATCTCTATTTCCTAGAGTCCCAGGCAATTTGGGGCAAAATTCATATTTTAAATGCTGACTTCTTTTTAATTCATGACTGTGAATCTTAATTTACCTGGAACACCCAACAAGATGTTCATGTGGAATGATGAGAGAGAAATTTACTCAATTAATGAACTCACCACAAGCAACAAAACATTAACACGTTAATTTTAACAAATTAAATTCCTTTTTTAGGTAGAATATTATTCTCAACTGATTAGACATTTCAGTACTGCCACAACAATTAACAACATTAACAAGTTTAATGTTAGTTTTATTAAAATATTTTAAAATTGCCATTAAACACTACAAAAAATATTCACCACATTGTCTTCAACAGTATTAAAAAGTCACCAAGGCTGCATTTCTTCGATTAAAAATTCAAAATCCAGAACTGAATTTAAGACATTAATTGGAATGAAAATGGTGCTCAAGACTGTCTCATCTATATTTACATTCATCCAAATACATCTTGCCTGTCCAGACACACTGCTTTATATATATTCAGCACATTTGTAATGTAAACAGATTTAGGTGTCAGAGGAACAGATTACTTGTGGCAGGAGTGCTTAACTCAGCTCATGGTCATTTACATCACGACTCTGATCAAACACACCTGAAGCAGTTAATCAAGGTCTTCAAAGATTTATGCAGGAAAGAATGTTAGAACAAGGCTGTAACTAAACTCTTCATCTTTAGAAAAGGTGCATTGTGGGCTGTGGGTGCATTTGACAGACTGCAGTGGTCACTGATGAACTAAAGCTGCCACTCAGATGGCATGCCAGTGATTTAGTACAATCAATACTATGCAACATGGAAAAATGTACATTTTTGCAAAACTGTAAAAATGTACCTACTGTATATACACTTCACTGCAGTTTCTAGCTAAAATGAACACTAGAGGTGGTAAAACAGCAACATTTTTTTTTTCCTTTTCACACAAATGATGATCAGATTATTGATTATTTGCACAGTACTTTCACCATAGTGCATGATTTGTGAACTAATACATTTTTATTTAGTTTGCATCACTTAACCAGCTCCATATGTACGGATTGTTTGATAGCAAACTTGCTCTGTAGCGCACCTGGTACAGCATTGCACTTGTAATGTGAAGTGCTTGGGTAACACAAGTCACGATTAAAAAGCTCAAAGACTTGTGTTTTTATTTCATTTTTGCTTTTTTGGTTGTTGTTGTTAACACTATTGATTAGGTGTAGGGTAGGATTTAGTGAAGGTGGTACATTATTTTCAAACATGATAAAGCATTAACCTTTTAGCATGACACACACAACAACTAAAGTAATAAAACATCACCAGATTGACATTTATCTGTTTCAGATAAAACCAAACAACTCTTAGTGCCACTCACTGGACATTTTGATTTGAAAGTGTCACAAAATGTGCAATAAGAAACATAATTTTGATATGGGACTGGGTTCTCAGCTACAAAAACTCAACTGCATTATACACATTTACAAACACTGAGCAACATTCCATGCCTTCAAAAGGGCTTCAAATATGTTTAAATAAGTATAATTAATGTATTATTCATATTTTCTCACATTTCAGCTTTAAAAGGAAACATTTACAGCTTTTCTAATGGCTCCCATTTACAGCATCAGTACCCCTGCTGATGTAATGATGTGTAAAAGCGCGAGAATTAGGTGATTTAACCCAGTTTAAGAGATGAGTGAAAACCTAATGCAGTCTGGCTGCCCATCTTTGAGTTTTCCTCAAGGTTATGGATAAGTCACATGAGACCGGTTAATGAGTCAACAAACAAGACAAAAACATCCTGACAGCAATATTTAACAGGAAGTGTTTCTATGATAAAAAACGAATTGTATTTTCTCCTGACGGTGCAGTGCTGGTCTAATGCATCAGTCTGTTATACTAGCTTGTAAAATGCTCTGGATTTTTGCCCGTAGGTTTAATTCCATGGCATCAGTATATACGTATCTTTTTCGCTGCACACGTAACATCCTCAGGCGAGAATCTCTCTCATTCAGTGCTGTGTTCATGCTGTGGATGAAGGCTATCTATTACTGACTTGCGGTGTGAGCTCTCCACCTCCTGTGAGGAGCTGCAGCTGGTTGAACTCACCACTGAAACATCCTGCTGCTCGACTGACTGGGAAAACCACATGGAATTTAACTACAACAGGTTTTGAAAGGATTATGAAGGGCGAAAGTGAAAAAGCATCTCAAATTTATTAATAAATCATATGTTTGCACATTAAAGGTTATAGTACGCAGCTTATGTGATGCCATAAAAACAAGCTGTCTATGATATTAGTAGGTAATTATGGTTAAAATTTTATATTTAAAAGAACGAGATGTCTTGGGAGTTCATTGGCTTTAATTATAACCAACCCCATTAATTATGAATATCATTAATTTATAATGTAATGAACGATAGCTTTTGCTATAATACACAAGTGTTCTAACCCACTACACATATTTAGTTTGTAATTAATGAAAGTATAATAGGCGCTGGAACCAAAGGAATTCTCTTCATTGCTACAAAAGAGGGGCAAAGGTTTCATTTTACATATTAAACAGCATAAAGCCTATAAAGGCTATTTGGCAGCAACACAAAAAGTCTCTTTCCTAGCCACGTTCCAGTTTGCTGGGTAAAAGTTGCACAGAGACATACCCAGGCTTGACAGCTAAGTGCAATGTGTAATTTGAATAATTAAACATTACTTGAGGCTACCATGCTGAGCACATCTCCTCCGTTGATGTGATCTCTCTGTGAGAGTGCCCCCCCTGGAGGAAGGAGCAGTATCGTGAGAGTTTTACAGCCCCTAAAGCCACCAGAGAACCAGACAATGTCCTTTTCAAGTGAGCATACAGCCTTGTGATATGAGGAGACAAAAAGCCACATGAAACAATAATCTCAGTGGCTGAAAATAACTCTCTGTGTGTATCCGGCAATGAGACCATGTAAGTGTGAAGAGGCTTTTAATTTCGTGCAACGCTGCATGTTGTTCGAGTCTCTTTCTAAGTAAAGTGCTTCGTGTAACAGGTCATCAGCAGAAGAGTTATGAAGTTTTCAAATGATCTCCATTCAAATGTTCAAGTTTGCTTAGAGGTAAAAGTAAATATAATAAAGTAATTATTTCTTCATGGACCCAGGTCCAATGTCCAGCATATTTGAACACATGAAATGAGATATTATTCTGATATGTGTCATATGTGATATATTAATTTTCACTTGAGGTGTAAGATAAAAACGAGCACTGCAGATTTACTGTGTCTACTGTATGTACAAGTTTTGAACAGGTATATCAAATAAAATATAAAGTCATTTTCATGACCAATATATAATTTAATGTATAATTATTTCCTAGAATAGCTTACACAATGTTATTATTAGTGTTTTGATTTTTATTTGAAATTGGTTCATCTTCACATTTCAAAGATAAAGGGTAACACTTTTATTTTAGGGTATCTTAACTAGTTGCTTATTAGCATGCATATTACTAGAATATTAGCCATTTATTAGTAGTAATTCAGCACATATTAATGCCTTATTCTACATGACCTTATTCTACATCCCTAATCCTACCCAATACCTAAACTTAACAACTACCTTACTAACTATTTATAAGCAGCAAATTAAGAATTTATTGAGGGAAAAGTCGTAGTTAATAGTGAATAAGTGTTCCCTATTCTAAAGTGTTACCAGATAAAGTAGTATTCTGAGAGTTAACAATTTAAAGTATCTGATTTTTATGTTAATATATTAAGAAGCAATTTATTGCTGTGTGACATGATGAATATGCTGATTTGTTGCTCAGATAAATTCTTATTAGCAATTGTCTTAATGTTCAAAACAGGTGTGCTACTTGAGATTTTGTGGAACAGTGATACTTTTTTCAAGATTTTTTGATGAATAGAAAGTTCATAAGAATAGCATTTTCTGAACTGACTTATTACTGTGAAGATACTTTGAAACAATTTGTACTGTATAAAGCGTAAATATAGGTGACTTGACATTTATTTGAAATAGAAAGCTTTACCAACACTGTAAATTTAATACAAAATATATTATCACACTCCTAATTTAATATAAAAACTAACAATATAGTTTTGCACAATAAAAGCGCTATTTCCTTTATATAAACCCACACACACACACATACACACATATATATTAAAAATAAATAAATAAATAAAATCTTTTTGAATTCAACCGGTTGTGTATTTCAAGCAAGACACGAGATCTTTAAAATTAAATATTTATCACCTGGTATAAGAGGAGCATAACACCATGCATATAGAACAGATATAGAAAAGGCTGTCAATAATGTGTTGAGAAAGATAAAGAATCAGGTCAACATCTGATATCAACCTGTGTAGCGTGAGGTACACATCTCCTGAGGTAAGTCTAAAAGCCTGAACAAACTCACATGATCAAGCAGAGCTTGGGGGGCGGGAGAGAGAGAGAAGCGTATAGTGCAAGTGTGAGAAGAGCTAATAAAAGTTTTATCCCACATTTGCACAAAGGAGATGAAAACATTGATCTGGCGAATGATGATGAACCTGAGTCCAATCCTCTCACCATCATCTCTGTTTTATGATGATTGCTATATCTTTTTTATCCCTGTAATTCCACTGTGTATGAATCATATCTGAGATGTGGTTTGCTCTTCTGGATTCCTGCTTCCATTTGTCACTGTCTGTCTTCCATTAAGATAAGTGTAATGTTCCAAATGGAATGGCTGCATATTCCACAGTATGTACTATATCGTTTTTAAAAATGTAGCAACTTTTCCAGTATTAAAAAATACAAATCCAAGATTTATTTTTAATATTGTTTCAGACTTACTTACTGTACAGTTGGTCATCCAGCTGTTCTATTTATATACAAACTTGCATATTGTTATTATTTTTCATTACAGCATATACAGTATAGCACATTTTGTCTTAATACATTCAAACAAGCATGTTGTTTTGATAAACAACAATTACTATATTATATATACATACATATATATATATATGTGTGTGTGTGTGTGTGTGTGTGTGTGTGTATCTATGTATATCACTTTTTTTAATGTGACCAAATTAAGTTAAACTAAACTCATATCTGCAAATAGTTTCTAGGAGACATGGGCAATCATAAATCAAACCATTATTTCTTAGCCACAATAAAATGCCTCTTAACAAGATGCTTAAAGCTGAGACAAATGCTTGAGATCTGTCAGGAATTGTTTCCATCATCCAGAGGGGATATAAATGACTCTATGCATCGTTTCATCAGATTTCACTGGAGAAACAAAAAAGCTCACTGTCATTTATCACTCTCCACATCACCTGGCTTTCAATCACCTCTGCTCACCCTCAATAAAACCGCTCCGTTGAAAACGATCCACACTTTACACACGCAGCATGGTTTCAACATCCTTTTCATAGCATCTACAGTTAGAATCTATATTTGTTGTCTATACATCTACTGCATATAAAGCACTCATTGTGTTCTTGTCCTTGGTTGCTATTGAAAATTGTTGTTAAAATGGTTGTTTGATCAAAAAAGAAAACAGTGTCATTATTTACTTCCCTCCATTTTGTATTTCTTTAACATGTCTATATTTATTTAGTGATATTGCCAGCACTGTGCATTAAAGTTGTAATAAGTTGTTTTAATATGCTGAATATAATATAAAACTCAAAAGTTCTTTAGATCATATTAGTTAGTTTTCTTTTATCTCAGTATCACAGTTAAAAGTGAGAATATGTATCTCACAATTAGCTAAAATCATCTTGAAATCATAATCATAAAGTTGATAGTTGGCCATCCAAGATGTAGATGAGTTTATTTCTTCATCAGAACAGATTTGGAGAAATGTAACATTACATCACTTGCTCATCAATGCATCCTCTGCAGTCAATGGGTGCCGTCAGAATGAACAGCTGATAAAATCATCAGAATAATCCACAAGTAATTCATACGACTCCAGGGGTACATTCTTTGTATCTCGCTTAATACATCTGAGATGATTTGAACGATTCCAGATCTTCTAATCATGATAACTGATCTCTGGCTAATTTGGTGCTTCAAATGAATTTGCGACGTTGATTAAAATATCTGGATTAAGTTGTCTAAGATTAGAGTGCATTCTCGTGTTCCCTGAAGAGGGCAGATGTATCGATACTCAAAACCACGATAAGCAATGCAGCGATTGGCTGGCCGCAAGACAGCAACATAATGACATCATATAATTAAAAAAGACACCTGACGAAACAGCCAAGTGAACAAAACTACATAAATGTAATAATAGATAAATGAAATGTGCACTGTTTTTATTTTATTTTAATTTTCTTACATGATTCCCAATTATTTATATTCATGATTTCTGGTATTTGTACAGGCTTTACATTTTCATTTCAATGTTGTAATTAGCAATTCATTTAATTTGATCTTTTAAGCAGATTTGTTATGTGACAGCGTTAAAGTTTCTTAAGGGTCAAGATCAAGTTTTCTGCATCCCCTGCACTCCATCAAGCCACTCCCATAATAGCAGTCACCACTCAAATCAATGCATGACTCACATTAACTGTATAGCATGTGTGTAAGACTCCAATACAATTATAAAGTAATTATTTCATCACAAATTAATTTTTCAACAAGTAAACCTGACTGTCTATTGTATTATATATGACTACACAACATTATAATATTTTTGCATTAATTTTTAAAATTACATTATTATCATTGTAAATTATTGTCCGTGGATCAGTAGGGCACTCTTGTAATAAAGTAGCAGTGGCTGGGACAGATTTTAAGTATCACTTAAAAAGATGCGATCTAATCCTGTTTATATGAAATAAGCCTGCTCCCGAGCAGGTTTAAGCTTACGGATCTGTTGATATGACAGCAACTCAGGGATGAGCTTTGAAGAACCAACCAATCCAAGATAAAGCCAAATCGTCAACAATCAAATCCAGATAACTGAGTTAGCGACGTACGAAGAACAGGCCCTAGTTCATCAGTTCAAAATATCTGTGTTTGTAAGAAAAAAAATCCATCATTAAGGTGTTTTAGCTTTAAACCGCCACTTCTGCCCAAAGTACCTGTCCATAATCCATAATAACACTTCCTCCAGTTAAAAAGTCCATCCTATGTTGTCCTCTCACAACAAAATCCACTGACATACAGTATTTGTTTACAACTGTTTTTGCTTACAAACGATGCTTGACCTGTGCATATTTGTCTCCTCACTGAGATGAGACTTTTTTTTCACTAGAGAAAGAAATATGGATAGATGACTCATATTTTAGCCTGAAGCAATGGTTTGAAATTAAAAACATGTTAATAATGAATTTATCAAGCACGCAGAATTTCACTTCACAAGATGTAAATCGATGGACTGGAGTGGTGTGAATGACTTGTGGATTATTGTGATGTTTTTATCAGCTGTTTGGACTCTCATTCTAACGGCACCCATTCACTGCAGAGGATCCATTGGTGAGTAATGTAACGCTATATTTCTCCAAAACGGTTCCGATGACAACAAATTTATTTACATCTTCTCTGGCCTGAGGGTGAGCATTTTTGGGTAAACTATTACTTTAAACCCCTGGCACTAAAAGCTGTTTGTCTGAGGAATTTAGAAGTGTGGTTGCTTTTTGTGTAACCTCGCCCAAATTTAATCTACGGCATTACAGGAATGACCCATAATTCTTTACTTTAGCTCTTCTTCCTTCCATTTTCCATCTAACAAGAAATGAAAGCAGAGAAAGAGCCAAGTAGCCAAGTGCTGCAGGTGTCTGACTCACAGTTAATGGGAAGTTTGCTCATGACTCACGGTGGATGAAATTTACCTCAGAGGCTTCACAGCCATAAAAACAACAGAGATGTTCATCAGATGGCCTGTGGGATTATCAGCGACAGCCAGTACAAAGCTGCTCTGCAGGACAGGTCACTGTTATAATCAACAGACATTACAACTCTTATCTACTCCCCCCTCCATTCCTGAATCTCCTCAGTTTATTCTGGAATTACTACTGGGGGAAAACGGTCTGATTTTCTCTCTGCTTAAATAGAGTTCAGACAGCTAAGGTTTTTCAGAACGGTAGTAGAGTGGATCTGTCTGTCTGTGTGTGTCTGTGTGTCTGTGTGTGTGTGTGTGTGTGTGTGTTAGATTGATTCCCAAACCATGACAGCTGAGCATTGTCCACTCCAGCCAGGTGGAGTCATAATTTGCCGTTCTACTCCTGGCAGATGCTGTCAGTTGTTTGCTTGCAATCAGAGATGAGCTGAGAGCTTTAGGGCTTGTTTCCAAGGCTGTGGTCAAGCAACAGAGGGTTACGACCCTGTGGTCACAGAGCGCTCTGCTGGGATCAAGGGAACAGCACCTCCAGAGGAAGCGTGAGATAAGTGACTTGCTCAAAGCTACATCAGCAGTGGAAACGCAGTGTTGCGTGGTTCAGCATAACTCATAAACCTGAACACTCTTATGTCAATTAGAGTCCTTCTGCACTTCATACACTACTTAAAGCCCTATCAGAAGTCGCAGCACACACCAGCATTTAACATTCACTTTTTATGGAAAATTCAAAGTAGTTATGCAACTTTTGCGTGCAGTATTTTAGCACAAAAAAGTATTATTTGGCTTAATGGCATGACACATTTTCCAATAGCTCTTAATTTATTAAAAAAATAAAAATAAAAATGCAATTTCAATATACAATGACTTAAATATACCTTTTCTATGATGAACACTTTTTTAAATTTCTGTATTATTAATTTTGATATATTATGGTGAAACAATCTGTAACGAAGAGTCCACTGAAGGCAAGCGTAGTATGAACCCAAGTGCAGTTTATTTACAATGTGAAATCCAAACATCCAAACAGAATCCAAA
>JAFVLL020042855.1:0-10506 GCA_021397915.2 Tor tambroides
GGAGAAGCCGATCGAAGTCTGACGTAATTTTTATATGAAGTTTAAAGGGGACTGAGGCGATCACGAATTTGTGTACAGTTTATGGACCTAATCGCTAAATTTTAGGGGGGCTGAGTAGTCATTTTAGGGGGGCTATAGCCCCCCTAAAAATGGCCTAGCGACGCCCACGGCCTAGATTTATTAAAATATATTGTATATTCTTACAAAATGTGATAAAACCAGTCCATGTGACATTATTGTTTGGATTATTGTTTGTATTGACTGAAAATCTTGTCTTGACATATGGCTTGCATAACATTAGGATGTGCAGATGGTGACAGAATTTTCTTTCTTTTCTCATATATATATATATATATATATATATTTCTCATATTTATGTAAAGAGACAGTTGTGGAGGTATTATTTTAAAAACTAAAAGAGCAAACCAGACTCACAGGACTCTTCACCTGACAGTCTGTCAGGCTCAACACGCATGACCACCACACGAGTAGTGCATGTACATGCATCTTTCCTCTACCGCCAGTAGAGAAGAGAAAGATAGAGAGTGTGTCAAGAATAAAACCTTGACAGCTTTGTGCTCTGCCTATGAGACGGACGGCTACAGTGACATTCACGGCAAGTAAAGACGATTTGCCCCTAAATCAGACGTTACGGTTCTGTTGGGATCCCAGGTGCAGGCACTTATTCCATTGTAGCGTGGGACGGTTATGGGCAGGAGTGAAAAACCGTGATTCCGTGCCTGTCAAAAGGGGCGATGAGAGTACTGGATGCTTGTCTGCGGCAGCACAGCTCTGCAATTAATAACTGTTGATGTGACGCCAGTAAATGCATCTAAAGACTCCGATGGAAATGGAATGATACTCAGAGTGATGCCAAGATTACATTTCTAACTGACATCCTTTAAACAAAGGTGAATGAAAGTTTAAACACATGACTGTCTTTTTGTGAGAGTTGACACTGAAGTTGAAAGATCATTTTGGGGCTTGTGGCTAGACTTTGGAAACATTATGTACTTTAATGTTTATTGCTTAAGGTCTTGCTATAATATTAGTGTCATCTAATAATGGTAAAGTGCTTTAAAAGGCACAATTAATCAGTCTTGGTGCATTTTGAAGGTTGAAACTACGCAAGAGTGACCAAATGTGGCAGTCTAATGTCAGTTCAGGACTGCATTTCTTTGCCAGTTAGTGCCATAAGGTCACACACAAATATCCCTCCAGCTCATCTTGCTCTGTATCCCATGGTGCAAAGTGCCCCCACAGCTCATGAGTCACCTGTGACAGATGTAACTGTGGCTATGCACAAACACACCAATCCTCACTGCACAATCTCCTGCGACCAGGGCTTCAGATTGCAACAGATGGGAAGATATCAAACCATGCAACTGTGTTTCTACATTTTAGACTTGAAATCATTATAAAAGTTTAGAAATCTCTCTACTTGAGCTACTCTAAACTTGAGAGAAAATACATTATTTAAAAGACATTTGCATGCAGTTTACACTAAATCTAATTAAACCAGCACCATTTAATCAGCTTTTTTGAATTTCAGTAACAGTATCAGTTCAAAATTTGCATGCATGTTTTCATATATACAGTATAAACACACACTACCATTCAAAAGTTTAGGGTTGGTTTCTGAAAGAAGTCTCTTTTGCTCACCAATGCTGCATTTATAGTATTTGGTCAAAAATACAGTAAAAAGAGCAATATTGTGAAATATTAGTAAAGTTTAAAATAACTGTTTCTATTTTAATGTATTTTAAAATAAAATGTATTCTTGTGATGGCAAAGCTGAATTTTCACAGCCATTATGCCATTTTTCCGTGTAACATGAACCTTCAGAATTCATTCTAATATGCAGATTTGATTCTCAAGAAACATTTCTTATTATTATCAATGTAGAAAACAGTTGTGCTGCTTAATATTTCTGTGGAAATGGTCATACTTTTTTTCAGGATTCTGATGAATGAAAAGTTCAGAAGAACAGCATGTATTTGAAAAATATCTTGGTCACACTTTATTTTAAAGTCCAATTCTCGCTATTAACGAACCATTAACTACGACTTTTGCCTCAATAATCTCCTAATTTTCTGCTTATTAATAGTTATTAAGGTAGCTGTTAAATTTAGGTATTGGGTAGGATTAGGGATGTAGAATATGGTCATGCAGAATATGTGCTTTATAAGTACTAATAAACAGCCAATATGTAAATAACAGGCATGCTAATAAGCAACTAGTTAATAGTGAGAATTGGTCACCATACTAAAGTGTTACCAATATCTGTAACAATGTAACATGTAACAAATGTCTTTACTGTCACTTTTGATTAATTTAATGCATCCTTGCTGAACAAAAGTATTTTTTTCTTAAAAAAAGAATAATAATAATTATAGACCCCAATACAATAACAGTAGTGCATATTATTCTTTTTTTCCTGTTTTAAAAGCTTGTTTTAATTTGTGAAGAGGTTGTTACAGCAGGTTGTTAAAAATGATCAAACACAATAAAAATCATGAACATGTTCCTCAAGAAACAACTATTGCACTTGCTCTTAGAGAGTAATGTGAGACCACAACACAACTCACAGGTAGAAAATAGAATAGCTTGCATGAAAATTCACGGCCTGATGTTCTCGAAAATAATGCACTACTGTTGAGGAATGCAGATGTAACAATACATCAGTTATCCGTCATGTTTTCCAATGACCAGGTGTAACAAAAACAAACACTGTGGTTGGAAAGGTGGGAAGAGTGCTATTTACTCACGGCTTTGATGGACATAGAGCAGAGGTGGTATTCTTCACCAGCTTTCAGGATATGTGTGCTTCTGTAGTTAGAATAAACCTACTGTTTGTTTATACGGAAACATGCTGACAAGAGCAGCTGCTCTTTTGAAGCAGGTAAATAGATATCAGTGCAAAAAGACGACAAGATGCCATCAGAAATGCAGGAGTTACAGTATGCATTCTGAACAACATAAAAAAGTGCTCAATTTCAATGTATATACTATACTCAAGGCATATGCTGAAAAACAACCCTACAAGGAATTCATATGACATGGATATGAAAGTGCAGACATCTATCATTTTATAAAATCACAGTTGCACCACTTTTGCAAACGGTATTTCAGCGTGGAATAGAATCAACACAATACAGTTAAACCAGCCACTAAATGTGCTGAAACACAACAGGAACTAGGTTAGTAGTGTAAAAAGTGTTGGAAAATTCCTCAATCATTTGCAAACTTATACAATGTGGATCAGAATATCAACAGCTTCGGTTATTTTTAAATATTTAAGATATTTGACTATTTTACTATATATGACACTTTTATATTGACCATCATCATCTATAAGTTAAGCAAGTGATTAGCACTATTTGCACAGGCATGTTTGTTTATATTGCAATGCAGTGTGGGAGTAAGAGCTGTCAGAGCAAAGATATTTATAACTAAATAGACCATCCACTCGTCCCGGAAGGGTTGAAAATGAGTGACCGGTGAACTGGGAAAAAGCTTGAGTGGAATATCTGCTTACCCAATATAATCTTTGTTTGATGTGAACACAACCAGCCCCAAGTTATTTTGAATGATTAATTACGTTATTTTTTTTGTTGCTACTGTATCAGTGTGTGAAAAAAATGAAAAATAAACTTTCATCCTAGTGATTATTTGAATGTTTCTAACACAAAAAAGAGGTTGTGTGGTTGGGTCTGCACAATTACTTGACTTATACAGGTATTAACTGCAATAGTGCAATAGTTAATAGTGCCCCAGTATCTTGAATTTGAGGGGCATTTTTGTTCATTTTGGTAGGATTTTTACACCTGATCTGATCTCATGTTTGCCTCTCTGCAATCCAAGGGCCAGATTTACAGCTTGCGCCAGTGCAAACCGTCTTTTTGGCATTAAAATAGTACTGTCAGGATTTACTAAAGACGCGCATTGAAGAATTAGCTCTGAAAAGGGGTGGATACAGTTATTTTAGTGCCTGACCTTATTGAATATGCATTTGTAAGAGTTTCCCTTTCAGACGCAAAATTTATGGGAGGAGAGTATTCAAATGAATCATGCAACACGATTTACTAACGTTTGTGCTCATCAAATTACTGGTATTTGCGCCATTATTTAACGCCCAAAAAAAGCATGTCTTAAAGCAGGCTGTAATTTGCACTGCTATTGGTAGATTGCGCTGGTCATTATGGAAATGATCTGGCTGCATCTGTGTCCTTTAATGTCCGCAGAATTTTTCGGCACTTTTATGGAATTGCGCTCTAATGCTAATTTGCCCTGTTTAGTAAATCTGGCCCCAAATAAGTAATGGGAACTTTAATTAGATAAATAAATAAATAAATAAATACATAATTCAATATTTTAGTTAATTAGCCCTCTGAGTTCAGCTCTACTACACTGGCAGACTTTATATGAATGACAGTTTATATGAATGCAAATTCCATGCGCTTAAATAAATAAATGAATAAATCCATACAGACAGTTATTTCATTCTCTAATATATTGCTTTTTTATATAATATAAATATACGCAATTCAGTTTTTTAGTGAATTACACCTCTGAGTTAAATTGCAATACACTGAAGGACTTATTCAAGTATACATGAATGCAAATTTATGACTGAATGCAACCTGATGATCGTAACTAAATGAAAAATCACCAGCCAAGCGTATATGGAGGTCTGAAATCAAACCGCCCAACTCTTAAGCACTCAGCGTCGGCATAATATGCTCTAATAAAGAGGCATACAGCGAGTCACAGTGTTCAGAGTTTAAACTCATTGTACAGGTCACTGAACCTTGAGTTTTCCCATTAGGTGGGAAAAGAAATATGACAAGCTTTGTTGAATTAGTGCCAGACTTATGATTACCACTATACTGTCAGCTCTGATTTCTGATAGGGCGTCCTAAAACTAGATTTAGAGCCGTGTGCTTCCAGGCTCTTTGATTACCGCGAGAGAGTGCGTGTCTGAAGCCCCAAAATGATTACCATTTATATTGGTTGCAATATTAGATACAAATTGTTCTTTTTTTATTCCTCAGCCCACAATGCAACTCACTTACACTTTCGCTTCACTAGTCAAATAATGGGATTCTATTTCAACAACACATTTTGCTGGGCTAGGTAGCGGTATTCCTTTCTGACATGCCCGTACTTCAGGAAATCAGCATGTTAGCGTCGATATGCCTGCTATGAAAGTTTATGGTGGACATATACTTTCCATACAGCTCTGGAGATCCATTTGAATTCCCATTCCCGCTGTAAGCGCATGTACTCCCTGTGATTTAAGGCCAGCCTTTAACAGTCACAGCGCTGCTGTATCTCTGCATAGACACATTTCACTACTGGTTATATACTCTCTATATAATTGCGTATGTGACAAATAAAAATCTTGAAATCTTGGGGTGTTTTTGGTTGGTTGCCATTGTGTTGCTATACTGATGCTAAAGTGTTCTGAATGGTTGTTCGCATGTTGCTATGTGGTGGCTATAGATTCAGACTGGTTGGTAAGTGGGGCCCAAGTCAAAAGAGCTCAAAAAAGTGCACGTAATAATTTAATGTCACTTCAGTATGTAGGGCCCTATGATTTCCGTGATGTGTAAAACATGGACGGAATCCTGAAATCCAGTCATAATTCATGAGCATTTTACCGTTTCTTTTCAGAAAAACTATAGTCATAATGGTGGCAAAATATATTACTTAATGTAATGATACTACTACTACTAGTAAAAAATTATTAAAACATTATTTTTTAATATTTACTAGAAAAATCATTTACCAGAAATTTACCAGAAAACAAATGTAAATACACAACACAGTGTTTCTGAAAATAATAAAAAAAAAATAATAATAATCAATATTTTTTAATAAAATCAATTAATTAGAGATGCTTTTGATTATTAAAATTTAATAAAACCAATAAAATGAAATACAGAAAATTAATGGAAAACACAAAAGCTGATTAAAAATAAAACTGAATTTGAGGGGGGAAAAAAACTTATTTTATAGGGCCTTAAAAATTACATTTTTGTTAAACTTTTAACAAATTGATTTTAAATTGTGTACGTTTCATGAATTCAATTAATTAGACATGCTTTTTGATTAATATCTATTTTAATTGAACCATTAAAACAGAGTCTAGAAAAATTAAAACAGAAAAAAAAAACAATCCAGAAAAATAAAAAACTGAATTTGGGAAAAAATCAAATGGATTTCATAGGATCCGGATTTCAAGTATGGTGATATATTACTTTTTAATGTTATCTTATCTTATATCAAAGAATAAAACTGGCCAATAAATTTAAGACAATTAAGTATAGCCAAATAATCAATGTACCCCACCTATTGTTGAAGACAAAAATAAAATAAAATAAAAAGTGCAACAAAACATTTACTCAGAGCCTGAGAAAAATTATATATCATTGCATCCCTACCTCTATAAATTAAATACATTTAAGCTGATAAATTCTAGCCAAAAGATCAAAGGACCATGCATTATTTCTATATAATATAATATAATATAATATAACATAATATAATATAATATACTCAAAGCCTTGGAAAATGTCCATACTGATGCATCCCTATGAGGCTGATCACCATATCACAGAATTTGAGGTATAATTAATGCCTATATAGCATGATAAATAATAATAATTTAAATAAATAAAAAACTAAAAAAATTAAATGTAAAAAATGGATATAACCTGTCATTTACCTTAGTACTGTAAAATAATAACTTTAGACAAACAACAGATGTGAAACCACTGACACCTCATTCTCTTCCCCAACACTCAACAAACTGCCAAGGTTAGGAAATGAGAAGGAGAGAAAGACACATAAAGAGTGACACGGAGAGACTAAAATGTTGATTACAGCAAACTGACATGTGCGTGCAAAAAAAGATGTTTCCTTTGAAAGTTGACACTGAGTGACAAATTTCCTTTCTTACTAGAAAAAGGCCAAATGTTGTATTTGTCCTCTTGCATTTTCACAGTTTCCTGTAAGCAGTGGGTTACATTTTTATGGTGACTCAGTCATATTGTGACACCCAGACAGTCCGACTCTTCGGCACGGTGCCACCAGCACTTGTGTGTCCAGCTAATCCCCCAGCGGCTCAGACCCAGACCAGCAACAGACTTCCATCACAGGGGGGAGTAGAGCAAAAGGGGCTTCTTTTGAATTAGCGTGCTAGTGCTGCGACGTAGGGGAGCGTTGCTCCTGCCAGCACCAGTCAGCCCGAGGTCAAGTGGGTTCATTGCTTCAATGCCACCCTTTAGACTGTGTGCCAGCTCACGATAAGAAGATTAGAGACCCAAACCGCATCCCACACCTGCCTCTGACTGCAGGTCCTCCACGTTACACAGCGCCAAATCGCTATTTAACCCAAAATAAAACACGTTCGTCATGCAGTGAACCAGGAAACAGGTTTATAGCTGAATAAAACTGAACGAAAAGGGAAGATTCAGAATTGCATGCTAACCTTTAAAGAAAAAACAGGCGTGTTAAAAAGAGTAGAAGCAAATTAAAAGCGACAAGCTGTGTAATAGAGCTGGTGAAATAGTTTTTCAAGTTGTTACAAAGGAAAACAACATCCCATTTCGAGCATGGTTACAGCAATGTTACGAGAAGCACTGTATTTTTATGACTGTGAAACACTAAAACTAGACTCTTCAATTATTCATCGGACATCTACTAAAGACCCAGTTTATTAATGCTAAGAGCATACATTTGCCAACGATGAGGGTACAGCGGCATCACAGCAATGGGCTCACACACTGCACTGCAGCAATGATACTGAGATTATAGTGACTTCCTGTGACAAAAAAAAATCTCCCATTAATAACTATTATTTCTGTATGTTTCCTAGTTTCTGTTTGTAAAAGTTATAAACAAACAGCTTTGTCATAATTATTCCTTATATGGTGGGGGTTTTGAAAATTGTCCTGCCAATTTTAATAAAACAAAAATGAAAACACTAAAAAAATAAAATTAATAATTATTATAAAGTGTATGAAAAATATTGATATTCATTTGGATGGAACATAAGATAACGGCAAAGGAAATCTAAAGGTCATTGCACTCTGAGTCCGAAATTTTCGTCCGAAATTTTCGCATGTTAAAAAATAAATACAACCTTGCGTTGTGTCAACCATGTTTACACACTGCCTCCGAAACTTCTGTCCGTCATTAAAAAATTCAGATTGGGTTCGATTTTTTTCTGCGTTTTTTGCATCCGTAGCAAGACTACATTTTGTATTGTTTTGCGATTTTTTTCGCAACGGATTAATTAATACGCCTCGAACTCAGTGTGCAAAGTTTCTGTGAGAGATGAATTTTTAGGATGACGAATACGAAAAAAATGCAAACAAAAATTTCAGACTCAGTGTGCAAGAGAAAAAATAGGGGAAAGTCTTTTGGCAAAGTGATAAAATAATAAGTCAAGAAAAAGATGGTAAAAATGTAAGTAGATATTGCTTTGGCTTCATAAGTCATTCAGAGCTGTCTGCTCTGATGAATAATGCACATTTTGGCAAATATACAAGGCATAGAGAAAATCAGCATAATGTGCAATATACTGCACATACATGCAATATACATACTGCACATAAATTGCTATTCTGAACACAGCCAATGACAGTGGTAGGTAACGGTGGTGCACAGTAGGTATTTGTCAGACAAGTGTCAGCAAATCCAAAGCTCTTTCTGATTGGCTGCAGAACTCAGGGAGGCCTTGATAATTGTGTGCTACTCCCTGCCAAGCTGAACTAATGGAGAGCAGGTGTGAGTGGAGACAGAACGTGGACCACTGCCTCTCAACTCCAATATGCAGAAATACCCACCTATCAGATCCTCCCAGCATGCAGGAATGGGCAGGAGGAAGGTGGGCAATGCTAAAGAATCTACCTTCCTCCAGACAAGATAAATGGGAGCAATTAACCGTATCATATACTCACACTCCCTCAGACTCTATACATAATGTTATATAAATCGCTCATTGTAGCCAGCACGTCCCAAAAGGGGCCACAAGAATTAGTGCTCCGAAAGGGCTGATAAGAGTAAAGTGGGCAGCAGGACCGCAGACGGAGTTAATAATCAGAACAGGAGACACAATAACCTCTGTATGAGCCATGATGCTGTTTAAGTGATTGTGCATTTATCTAGCTGTTTATTATAAAGCACACCACATTCTGTAGAGTTGGGCACTCTGCTGGGAACACAGCCCTGCAGAGCTGCCAAACGCAGCAGTTTCTTCCACTCAGCCCAGCCGTTTTGCTGGAGGATGCTGTAGGCAGAAGGAAAATGAGAAACTTGGTTTCCCTTTGGTCCAATTTAAACGGGGAATACGCATCTGGTCAAATGTGGCTAGTGTGCTGCACATGAGCAGATTGTGCAGATATGCAAAGCAATGGGGTGTTTTGGTTAATTAATGCATGGGCGCGCTCAGAATCAGTCATGACATTGCATCATTCAAAATGGTGCAAGCCCTAAAACAAAAGCAGATAAAACAATCAAGCGATATAACAAAAAAAGTCTACATTTTAAGGGCCAGATTTACTAACAGCTTGTGCCAGTGCAAGCCCTCTTTTGATGTTAAAAAGCTAGAATTCACTTAAGACATACAGGGAAAGATTAGTAATGAAAAGGCATGGACACAATTATTTTAGATTTTAAAGGAGATTATTTAAATTAATCATGCAAGGTGGTTTACTAAGGTTTGCGGAAGTCAATTTACTAGTTATTTTATTGCCCAAAAAGCATGTCTTAAACAATTTTGCACTTGACATGGCTTTGATAGTTGCTGGTAGGAGGAGGCACTGCAGAGAACAGAGATTGTGTGGCAAAGAAGAGAATTTTCTCCACTCATGTTCATTTATTTGGAATGCCAGAGAAAGATGTCATCCAAAATTATCAGTTGGCAAGCCACAATATTTTTAATTTGCTCTGCTCTTGGTAGATTGCGTTGGTCGTTATGGAAATGCACTGGCTGCATCTGTGTTCTCTAATTTGCGTATTGTCATTAGATCACTCATAGAACTTCACACTTCCACTTTCACGGGATTGCTCTCTCATGCTAATTTGTCTTGTTTAGTAAATCTATTTCTTTATATTTTTATTTTGAATTTTTTACAAATCAATAAATAAAATAAAATCATTGTCATATCATGTTGGTCAATTAGGCCTTGAACGGTTAAATACACACACTTGTATGTGTCAAAATGCTCATCTTTGCAAGTATCCTCGTAAACACAGTAATTTAGGTCTCAAATGAAAGCAAACAGCTCAGAAAGAAAACACATGTGTAACAGTATATTGGATCTGGGCAGCTCTTAAATTAACAGCAGTCTAATATTCTTGCTGTATGTCATTCATGTTAATCAAACAACAAATGAGAGAAAATCTCTCACTGCTCTTGACTAAATTACTTTTTTAACTTTAATAAGAAGGAATATGTATTTAATTTACAAAGTGAAGAATATATGTAGTGTTTTT
>JAFVLL020042858.1:0-74612 GCA_021397915.2 Tor tambroides
AAAAAAAAAAAAAAAAAATGAAAAAAAAAAAAAAAAAAAAAAAAAAAAAAAAAAAATTCTTTGCCATAATTCTTTCCGCATTTTATTTTGCCAACACAGCGATATACAGTGTTACAGCGTCCTCTAAGGGCAGGAGGAATAACATCAGGCCAGTAATAAACCTGGTTTGCAAAGATGCTGGTTAAACAACAAAACGACAACTTTCAAAGAAAATGATATTTTTGGTGCTTACAAGTTTTAAAATTAACTATAAAATTACCATACCATGTTTTTTGAACACGGTCAGATGTTTAAGAAATCATTTATTAAATCAGGGAACATCAAAACAAATCTTCATGTTGAAAGTTCTCTTTCCATATCACCTGATATGAGATCAACAACAAGGCTCTGGTGAGTTTATAATCCAATTTGTTTTATTTATCAGCGTTTTATTTGGTTTTATATAGCCTATAACTTACATCACAAGTAACTGTTTACATATGTTTACAGGCTATATTTTCTGTCATCAGCTCCATCATATTAATTGTAAAGAAATTGTTCTTGATTTTAAATAGTTTTCCTCACTTTAACATTGAGAACTATGGGTTCTGTAGAATCTTTTAAAAACACTTAAAGACACATCTTTTTGGACAAGCTTTTAATTAACTATATGGTTGGGTGTTATTGAATTTTGTGAAATTTGTACAGCTGGTACTTAATTTGTTTTTGTTTTTATTTTCTTACTGTAAAGCACTTTGTGACTCCTTGTTTGTGAAAGGTGCTATATAAATAAATTTTACTTACTTACTAGGTCCTGTTAGTTGCATATATAGCAGTAGTACCAGAAAAGCAAACTGTCTTCTGTGTAATATATATGCTTATCTGATGGCATTAACCCATGTATGCTTGAGTTGCAGTTTTGAATCTGATTTTTCCCTACCAACTTATCACACAAAAATGTACATGGCATGGAATGGTGTTCTTTAAACAGATGGAAAGATCTTTGTAGACATACTGAAAAACTTTTTTCTGTATCGGATCCTTTGCACAGATCTCTTCACACAGAAGTGTTAGGAGAAAAAACATGACGTGATGTAGTTGTGGTTATAGTGTCAAAGTTACCATCAGCTTCTGGATGGCCTTGTTCTAAATACGGTCTACCACACACATGCTCTTCTCTTCTTGTGTGATAGTCTCTACCCATCTGTTAACCTTTTACCTTAAGAAGTTATACATTCACCTTATGAATGCATTTTCAGCTGCTGAAATATATTTTCACTCTGAATTATAAGATTAAAAAAAGGTTAGAAACTCTAGAATCCATAGAAGAAAAAAAAAGTAATGGTAATTTTCTCTTTTGGTTAAGTTTATGGACATGTACAGTCAACCTACAACACAACAATGCATAATTCAAAATATGAGAAAAGACACCTGTGAAAAATCAATAAGTAAGATTCCTCCATATTACATTGTGCTTTATTTTTATTGACTTAGAGTGCATGCTCAAACTAATGGCTTTGTTGTCAAAAAATTTGACAGGAGACAGCAATAGACTTTTTACTGCTGAAATTATTTTTTAAAATAATATTTATTATTTTGAGCAAATATTTTCAGAATTCTATTTTTATTTGTCTGATGTTGCTTATTGTGTGAGTTTCATTTTTAGTTTAATTTTTAATTTAATTTAATTTAATTTCAAATTTATCATGTTCAAATTTGTTTGTGATTGTTTTTGAAAGAGCAATTGATTTTGTCAGTGGTCTCTTTCTCCTTTGCCTACAAGGCCACATAGTACCTGATTGTCCTTTGTCTTGTATGTTGATTGCCATTTAAATAACAATCTTTTATTTTTGAAGAAATGCTGAAATTCAATTGACCAGTTACTTGCTTTTGTTGTTGTCATCTCTGTGGCCACAAGATGGAGATCTTGTATTTGTGCTTAGAGTCATGCTGTGATCTATGCAAATTTGCTTTGGGTTTGTCAGAAGTAAGTAAGTATAAATAAGTCTATACATTTCCTAAACCACGGGGATATGAATTCAATGCACATAAATTTAATCTGATATAAAGCTATTAATGCACACACATTTTAAAGCTGAATAGTTTTACGGGAGAAATTCCCATGCAGAGTTGCACCCTACAATCATTTCATGAGAAATAGGAGGCTATGTAACTTTCTATGTCAGTATCGTGTTTACTTCTGTTATGAATCACAAAAGAGTGCATTAATCAGGGGTTCAGGTTTTATTTGATGCAGCGCTTGTATTCACAGGCCATATGATGATACTGTAAGTGTGCATGAGTCACCTTTAATCTCCCTGCATGTGCCTGCAGGTAAATGCCAGCCCATATGTGCCAAATAATCAACTAAAGTTTCGATCTAAAGGTACCTGCACTCTTCAAACACAGCTTTGTTCATAAAGTTTAACTCCTAAACAGTGCTGGAGAAAATCACCTCTTATCAAATTACTGTACACACTCGCCCAGGGATTCCTCAGTGTTTTCAGAGGTCATGTATTGTACTTAAGCTATATGCATTATAACTACATAGTAAAATATGTCATGAGGTGTAAAAAGAGATTAAATGCACGTAACCCATGTTGAAGCACGTTACCTCTAAACACACTCATAAATCTTAGGTAAGTATTTAATTTGGTTAGCAGCAAAATAATTATACATTGGCAGTCAAAAGTTTGAAAGAATGTTTTGAAAGAAGTGATATGCTCACCAAGGCTGCATTTATTTGATCAGAAATACAGTAAAAACAGTAATATTGTGAAACGTTCAGCAAAGCTGAAATTTTAGCATCATTATTCCAGTCTTCAGTGTCACATAATCCTTCATAAATCATTCTAATATTTTTTATTATTATCAAAGTTGAAAACAGTTGTGCTGCTTAATATTTTTTACAACCCGAATTCCAGAAATGTTGGGACGTTTTTTTAAATTTGAATAAAATGCAAACTAAAAGACTTTCAAATCACATGAGCCAATATTTTATTCACAATAGAACATAGAGAACATAATAAATGTTTAAACGGAGAAATTTTAAACTTTTATCCACTAAATGAGCCAATTTCAAATTTGATGCCTGCTACAGGTCTCAAAAAAGTTGGCACGGTGGCAACAAAGGGCTGAAAAAGCAAGAAATTTTTAAAAGATTCAACTGGGAGAACATCTAGCAACTAATTAAGTTAATTGACATCAGGTCTGTAACATGATTAGTTATAAAAGGGATGTCTTAGAGAGGCAGAGTCTCTCAGAAGTAAAGATGGGCAGAGGCTCTCCAATCTGTGAAAGAGTGCGTAAAAAGATTGTGGAATACTTTAAAAACAACGTTCCTCAACATCAAATTGCAAAGGCTTTGCAAATCTCATCATCTACAATGCATAACATCATCAAAAGATTCAGAGAAACTGGAGAAATCTCTGTGCGTAAGGGACAAGGCTGAAGACCTTTGTTGGATGCCCGTGGTCTTCGGGCCCTCAGACGACACTGCATCACTCATCGGCATGATTCTGTCATTGACATTACTAAATGGGCCCAGGAATACTTCCAGAAACCACTGTCAGTAAACACAATCCGCCGTGCCATCTTTAGATGCCAACTAAAGCTTTATCATGCAAAAAGGAAGCCTTATGTGAACATGGTCCAGAAGCGCCGTCATGTCCTGTGGGCCAAGGCTCATTTAAAATGGACTGTTTCAAAGTGGAAAAGTGTTCTATGGTCAGACAAGTCCAAATTTGACATTCTTGTTAGAAATCACGGACGCCATGTCCTCCAGGCTAAAGAGGAGGGAGACCTTCCAGCATGTCATCAGTGTTCAGTTCAAAAGCCAGCATCTCTGATGGTATGGGGGTGCATAAGTGCATACGGTATGGGCAGCTTGCATGTTTTGGAAGGCACTATGAATGCTGAAAGGTATATAAAGGTTTTAGAGCAACATATGCTCCCCTCCAGACGACGTCTATTTCAGCAGGACAATGCAAAACCACATACTGCAGCTATTACAACAGCATGGCTTCGTAGTAGAAGAGTCCGGGTGCTGAATTGGCCTGCCTGCAGTCCAGATCTTTCACCTATAGAGAACATTTGGCACATCATTAAACAAAAAAATACATTAAAGATGACCACAAACTCTTCAGCAGCTAGAAACCTATATCAGGCAAAAATGGGACCAAATTCCAACACTAAAACTCCAGAAACTCATAACCTCGATGCCCAGACATCTTCAAACTGTTTTGAAAAGAAGAGGAGATGCTACACCATGGTAAACATGCCCCCGTCCCAACTATTTTGAGACCTGTAGCAGGCATCAAATTTGAAATGAGCTCATTTTGTGCATAAAATTGTAAAATTTCTCAGTTTAAACATTTGTTATGTTCTCTATTTTCTATTGTGAATAAAATATTGGTTCATGTGATTTGAAATTCTTTTAGTTTTCATTTTATTCAAATTAAAAAAAAATTCTGGACATTGTCCCAACATTTCCGGAATTCGGGTTGTAGCTTATTATTTCCAGGTTTCAAGGATATTAACATTATTTCAGCATTCTTTGATCAATAGAAAGTTCAAAAGAACAGCATTTATTTGAAACAGAAATCTTTTCTAACATTAAAAATGTATTTGTCCTTGTCAAATCTTTATGTGTCCTTGTTTAATTTTTCTTTCTTTCTTTCTTTCTTTCTTTCTTTCTTATTAGAATGATTTCTGAAGGATCATGTGACACTGGAGTAACGATGCTGAAAATTCAGTTTCACCATCACAGGAATAAATTACTTTTTTAAAAATAAATTAAAACAGTTGTTTTAAATTGTAATAATATTTCACTGTATTTTTTATCAAATCAATGCAGCCTTGGTGAGCCTAAGAGATGTCTTTCAAAAATATCTAAAAAAAACTTACTTATTCCAAACCTTTGTCCATCAGTATAGTGAGTATTCACTATATATATATATATATATATATATATATATATATATACATTATATATCTTTATTCTCATATTTAACAACACCCCTGATTCTTTCAACAACATTCCCTTTTTAAAACAGATTCTCTAAAGGTTACTCCATAGCAAACAGATTTGTTTAAACACTAACATGTAGAGCACTTAAAAACACACACACGCTCTTTGATTTTCACAGTATATGGAGATGAATGCTGTGAGATATGGTGTGTATATTCAACAAGAGATAAGCCTCTGTTGCTATGATGATAGAAATTGTTGTTGGTTGTTGGAATATTTTGCCAGAGATTGCTGCTTATAGATTTTGAGATGAGGATGCACAGTATGTGGTAATACAGACCCGAATGTCTTTTCCAAACAAGCTGAATGACTGGCACACAAGTACATCTTGTATTGTGTGTAAGTGTGCATTCTTTATTCTTGTATTGATTTTTCTCATCTCATATTGAGATACTTACGGGGATCAGCTTAACTGTTAGGAAAACATTACATTGGCTCTCAGCAGTTCAGTATTGTATGCCAATGAATATCCTTCATGAAGAATTTGTATAAATTGTCTGTAAATGTGTATAAATTAGCCTTTCGTATGACCATAAGTTATGTAACTCACTGAAAAGCAAGAGAGGCATTGAGATTTTTATTATTATTTTTTTTTACTAAAAATATTTTTACTTTTTAGTTTACTAAATCAATTTTTGTCACTAACTCTTGCGTTGCAGATGTATAAATATGCTGCCAGACAAAATAATTGTTTTTTAATGTTTTTGAAAGAAGACTCTTATGCTTACCAAGGCTGCATATATTTGATCAAAAATACAGTAAAAATAACAGTAATATTGTGAAATATTATTACAATTTAAAAGAACTGTTTTCTGTATATATTAAAATGTAATTTATTCCTGTGATCAAAGCTGAATTTTCAGCAACATTACTCCAGTCTTCAGTGTTGCATGATCCTTCAGAAATCATATTATCAATGTTGAAAACAGTTTTGCTTCTTAATATTTTTGGAAACTGTGATACACTACCATTCAACAGTTTGGGGCAAATATTATATTAAAAAAAAAAAAGAAATGAATACTTTTATTCAGCAAGCATGCATTAAATTGATTTTGTTACAAAAAAGTAAACTATTAAATTATTACTGTTCACATAACTATTAAAAGAATCCTGAAAAAAATGTTTCTACAAAAATATTAAGCTGCAAAATCTGTTTTCAACATAGTAATAAGAACCATTATTAATAACTGAGCACCAATATTATTGATAATAATCAAGCAGCAAATCAGCATATTAGAATAATTTCTGAAAGATTATGTAACACTGAAGACTGTGTAATGAAGCTGAAAAAATTCAGCTTTGCATCACAGGAATAATCAAATATAAACGTTATTTTAAATTATAATAATATTTCACAATTTGCATAAGAGCATAAAAGACTTAATTATTCCAAACGTTTGGCTTCCATTGTATACTGTGCACATATATTATGTCGGTGTTATTATGTATGGCCATGCAATTCTTTTTTTTTTTCAAACAACACATTTTTATAAACTATATATTGTATACACACATATTTCAGTATGTTTAAAACAAGTAAAGCCCAAGATACACTCCATTAAATCTGTTATGTACACACTGTGGTCTCTTGCACCATCGTTCATCTTTAGATGGTCTAATACACTCAAACGCAGCTGAGTGAAACGAATAGCTAGCATCTCTCTCTCTCTCTCTCTGTCAGGCAAACAATTCACGCGTCTCCCAGGGTGATAATGTTACCCCATAACTTGCACAGAAGCACCCTGTAGGTACAGGAATGAATGAGGGTTTCACTCGGCCTTGCGTTCTGCTGGTGAATTCATGCATGACAATACTTTAATAACATAATACGCCAGGTTCCCTGACAAGTTCACTCGCCAGTCTTTCTTTAAAATATCATAGCTGTGGGGATGTGCAGGCGCCTTCAGCGTTACAGTACACCAAGGACACTTGCTTAAATAATACACCAAGGGTTTTGCCATTTCAGCCGAGAACAGATTTCTACATGGCAATAAATCTTAATCCAAGAATCTCTGCGCAAGTAAAACCTGTGTTGACAGTCCTGTGTTGCAGCTTTCTGGAGGCTTGTGAAATATAGCTGACATTTCTAAATGCCAATAGTCAGTATCATCATACATAAATACAACATACTCATAAGAAAAAGGCCACATGATTTACATTTCTGCACTAGATTTCTCTCATACATGCATACATGCATACATACATGCATACACACATACATACATATTTTATTTTTATTATAACCAGCACTTTCTCTGAATAACTGCATATGTTGACCAACCATTATTTGAGAGCCTTATTAAACACTTTATGAACAAAATTCCACCATTCAAAAGTTCAAATAATTTACTGTTTTTTAAATGTTTTTTAATGTTTTTAAATGACTTAAATGGTTTTGATAGAAGTCTCACAAATGAGAAAAAGCATTCATTTGATAAAAATACGGTAAAACAATATTATGAAATATTATTACTTGTATAATACTATTATTATAACTTTTATCTTTCTTTCTTTCTTGTGATGCAAAGTTGAATTTTCAGCATCATTACTCCAGTCTTTAGTGTGATCCTTAAGAAATCATGATTTGCTGCTCAAGAAACACTTATTATTATTATTCTTATGGTATGAAGTAATAAGGAATACTAAGAAAATGTTACAATTTTTAAAAACCTTTTTTATGATTTTTTTTAATGAATAGAATACAGCATTTAACATTATAAATATATTTACTGTCACTTTTGATTGAATTAAATGGTTCCTTGATGAATAGAACTATTAATTTTAGAAATAAATTCAGATCCCAAACTTTTAAATTTTGAATGGTAATCTATTTTATATGATAGTTTTTACACTACTGTGTCAAGGAAAGTGTTTGTCTAGAATGCTACAGCAGAAATATTCCTTTCACATGTCTAAGTTTGGTCTTGTTAACATAAAGTTGCAGTAGCAGCAGTAACGTTATGTCTACAGGCAGACCACAGCTACCTTGTGTTTACTAAAAGTTATTATGGAGGCTTTTTTACATTACATTAAAACTAGTATTTCAGTTGAACCAAGTCCTTATCTGCAGTGGTGCAGTTGATTTGAGTCAGTTATTTCTGTTGATGTTTTGGGTTAGATTCAAACGCTCCGAGGGTGGCATGATTGACACCGAACCCTGTGAAAGCTCAGACTTTGCCAGTTCTAAGCTGTGCCTGAAGCATTGTTGAGCAACTGCACTGAATGCATTTGCCTGCACAAGCAGACTTGCTGAGGCAAAGCCTGAGAGAGAAACTGACACTGTGATAGAGGAACACGCTCTAGCTGAATAATAGACTGGGTGAAAGGTTGCGTAGAATACGATCTATCCAAAAAGAGGATATCTTTGCTGTAGTCTGTTTTAACATTCCACATAATCTGGCCGGCCGCATTTGTACAGGTGCCCACTCCTCAGTTCTCATAATGCAGCTTTGTCATTTGCTGCTTAACAATGCATGTCCATAACAGCTGTTATTCAGTATGGAAACTCAATGGGATAGTAAAGCCTAGTTCTATCGTCCTTCATTCGTTCTTCTTTATCCTACCTTGAAGTATACTAGTCGATCATTTCCAGAATTGAGGGACTTTAATTTTAAAAGCAATGTATTTCCATCAGACCTTCATAAGCATCTTGCTCGGGGTCCAGGTTTCTCCTCTCTAGATAATGCTGAATATTTACCGGCAGACCTTTGACCTGTGTGTTGTGGGAGTGGGAGTGGGAGTGTAGATCATGGCCAAGGCTTTCCTCCGAAGACATCTGCATGCTCCCTTTTCTGTTCGTGTTACACAGTGTAATCTTTCTTTTTGCTACTATTGGTGCAAACATCAACTTCTTCATCAAAAAGGTCTTTGTTCCAAATGAGAACAACACAACCATTTAATCTCATCTGAACGCTGCTTCTCGTTCGGACTATCTGCAGCTGAACTATGTTGTCACAACAAGCTGAGCTCAAATCCTTGATAAAGTCCTTGTCTGAGCACTTAGAAATACGGCACTTTCATCAGGCTTAAAAGGAGCAGGAGTGCTGCCGTATTTTATGCATTAAGGATGGCTGAGAGGACAGTGGAATTTAAATGCCATAAAAATGAAAAAGATCATCAGTCATTCAGTACAATACTGATGGCCAGAGATATAGGGGCTTATGAGCAGATAAATGACCTAGTTAATTATAAAACGGACATAAACCTCCACAACAGGATGTCATCATAGATTTACAATGCAAATCTGTGAAATCAAGCAAATCCGTGCTGGTTAAACCGGTTTTCAGCTTAGTCCACAAATCCAGGAACTGTAAATATTATATTGTACATATTACTTTTTACATTTAATAGACAGAATTTTGAATGACTTAATTCTGATTGGTCATTTGTGGCCTATTCATGTGTAATGATGATAAGGTGTGTTTGTATTTAATTGTAGTAGTAAAAAGTAGAGCCATTCAATAAGCATGAGAAAATAGACTCAGAGAGTCATTATTGCAAAATAAATTCTTTTAGGATGATAAATATCCCGTCTGCTTCACATCCAGGTCATGATCATCCTGTCTGGTTTATTTTGCAATTATGTATATTTCATGTATGTATTTGAAAAAGAATATTTGATTTCTTCTGTTTTTTTTTGTGTGTGTATTTCATGCTAAACAGTTCTAAGTCTTTCAACAAAATACCGCATAAAAGGCAGTCTGAGTAAACAATATAATTTTTTGAAGAAATCACCCATGTAAAAAACTAATTGACCCCTTAAACTTAAATTCTGCTTGTGCCATGCACCTTTAGCAACAATAACAACGTTACCGATATTTGGAGATCAGTGCCATGGTGGGATTTTGGCCCACTCCTCTTTGAATTAGTTCAGAACTGCTTTAGTTCAGCCACAGTTGAGGGTTTGAGCATAAACCGCCTGTTTAAGATCCTGTCACAGCTTATCAGTTGGGTTCAAGTCATGACTTTAACAAGGTCACTCTGAAAATGTAATCTAGTTTGGTCCTTGGATCTTTTGTGACTTCCTGGATGAGTCGTCGATGTACTCTTGGAGGAATTTCACAAGGCTGGACACTTCTGGGAAGGTTTGCTACAGTGTTGAGTTTTTTCCGTTTGGAGATATCGGCTCTCATTGTGGCTCTTTGGACTCTGAGAGCCTCTGAAATAGCTTTGTATCCTTTCGAAGACTGATGCGTTTCAATCATCATTTCTGGAAAAGGCTGTTGAAAAAGTGTTGAATTAATTGAACGGTAAATCCTGTCTTTCATTAAAAATATGTACATTTATAACATTATACTTTGTATTGTATACCTTTGCATCAAATTATAAAAAGAAAAAAGGTGTTTCTCTCTATTTTTTCTTCTTTTTGAAAGTTTTGAAAACACTATTGTGGACTTTTTCTTTTGCCATTAGAGCAAATGGCAACGCAAAAAATATATTTCACGTAATCTCCCGTTCACTGCTTTAGAAGTTTACCTAACTATGATGACTTCCACTTCTGAGAAACCCATAGGAGATCATCTTTTTTACTTTAATACATCAAATTATAATTTAAAACTGTATTTTGTGTTTACTCAGGTTGCCTTTATTTTATTTTGTCTTTTATTTGAATATTAAAACTATTTAGTATGAAATATTCACAAAAAAGGAGTAATCAGGATGGGGGCAAATACATTTTCACAGCACTGTACCTGCATCAAATTCGCTGTCAAATGATTTCCACTTTCTCTCATTGCCAATCAAAGTTTAATTTGCTTTAAAAACTATACCTTAAAACTTTCAGACTTTCATAATAAGACTAAATGCTTCAGACAACATAAAAGTGGATATGTTTTAAGATCCTATTTAATCTCCCTGTTAAAATTTATTTTAATCAATTTAAAAGTATTAAAATATTGGTAACAATTTAGTTTAGGAACCACTTACAGGTAGACTTAAAACACATATTAATAAAGCACATATTAATGCCTTATTCTGCATGACGGTATTTTAGATCTTAATAAGCAGCATTTTTTTTTTTTTTTTTTAGTTAATAATGAGATCTGGTCTCCAAACTAAAGTGTGACCAAAATAATATGAAATATGGGTAACACTTTTGAATAGGGAACACTTATTCACTATTAACTACGACATTTACATCAATAAATTCTTAATTGGCTGCTTATTAATAGTTAGTAAGGTAGTTGTTAAGTTTAGATATTGGGTAGGATTAGGGATGTAGAATAAGGTCATGTAGAATAAGGCACTAATATTGCTTAATTACTACTAATAAATGGCTAATATTCTAGCAATATGCATGCTAATAAGCAACTAGTTCAGAGACCCTAAAATAAAGTGTTACCAGGACATCACATACAGCATGTGCATCCATATTATTTCAGTCTCAGCAGTTCTCTGCCCAGAAACGTATCTAGAACAGGTCACAATATTAGTGACCTTATGGAAACATGTTTAAGTTATAGCAAATGGCCATAGCAGGTATATGGTAATGTTTAAAGAGAGACTGAGATTGAGAAAGAGAGAGATGTGTTGTATGTCAGACTCAGCGGGTCTGCTGGGAGTTTGATTGTATTTCCTGGGCGTGCTGCGCTGGGCCTAGTCCTGTTCCCTCTCTCCCCAACCACGCGCCATCTGCCTCTCCCGCTCCTCATCCTGCTCTCTCTCTCCTCCAGTATCTAAACAGCATTTCAACCCGCCCACAAACCACCCCCACCCACCCACCCTCGTGGCCTGCTTCGAGCCGGGCCAGGTGATGACGATGTGACACGAGGAAAGGTTTTCTCCCCTCTAGCACTCTTCGTTCCCTGTTGGCGTGCGGCGCTCTTACGACAGAACAGGGTGGATAAAAACATGCCGCACAATAATGCCTCGAGTGAGAAAGGTTGCTGGCTTTGTGTGGTGAACTGAATACCCAGACTTGTTTTTGTAAGACTATGAAAACATTGCTTGTGAAGTGTTGCGTTGCTGCTGAGATCTCAGTGACTCGGATGATGCATGTGTTTGAGCTGCTCACATATACGACTGATAAAATGAAAGAGGATTAGATGCACATTTTCCCACAGCGTTACACTAATGGGAGATTTGCATGGTAGAATTCACATTTAAAACTAGTATTTACAGCCTATAGCTCAACAGACAGTGGGAACACGCGTCTCAGAGCCTTTTTTGAGATGGATTTTTCTGCCTCATTTAGTTTTCTACATTAGTATTAGTTCTACATTAAATTCTACATTAAATTAGCATTTGTCAATGTTTTTTTTTTTCCTGCTGGTATGGCCAAAAATGATTATTTTTAATGTTTTCATGGTTACAAATCATTTCAAAAGTTTGGGTTTGGGATTTTTAAAAGTGTTTTTGAAAGACGTCTCTTATGCTCACCAAGGCTGCATTTATTGATCAAAAATACAGTAAAAACTGTAATATTGTGAAATATTATTACAATTTAAAATAACTATATTCTGTTTTAATCTATGTTAAAATGTAATTTATTCCTGTGATCAAAGCTGAATTTTCAGCATCATTACTCCGTCTTCAGTGCCACATGATCCTTCAGAAATCATTCTAATACTGATTTGATGATTCTATGCTGACTTCTTGTTATTATGTAGACAAGTATGGAAGCTTGTTTCCACTACAGAATAAAATCTTACAATTTAGACATTCTTTCTCAGATCTGTGAGTTTATATCTCACAATTCTGATTTTATTTTTTTGCAATTGTTTTTTACACCGTGGAATAAAATGTACAAGGTAATTGTGACTTTTTATCTCACAACTCACATCTTTTTTTTTTCTTCTTACAATTGACTTTTTAGACTTTTAGACTTTAGATTTTTTTTTCTTGCAGTTATGAGTTTATATTTCACAAATCAGCCTGAATTGTTAGATATAAACTCATAATTGCAGGGAAAAAGTCAGAATTGTGAGCTTTTTTTATCCTGTTGGTGAAACAAGCTTCCATAGTAAACAGCTGCTTTTTTCAGGATTCTTTGATGCATAGAAAGTTCAAAAGGACATCATTTATTTGAAATAGAAATATTTTATAACATTATAAATGTATTTACTCTCTCTTTTGATCAATTAAGTGCATCCTTGCAGAATAAAAGTTTTAATTTCTTTATAAAAATCTTACTTTTTAATGGTTGTGTATGATAATAGATAACCTTTATTGTTTATATAAATACATTGCACAAATTTGACTTCCTAACTATCGGGGGATGTGAAGTCACGATTGTATTGACATATTAGGTGATTAAATAATGACAAAATTCAAAAATCTCTTTAACCTTTAAATGCAATGTCTTCGGTTGCAGCAGGTGGGTAAAGTTTTATCCTCCAGTCTGACCCAGTGAACTTTACTTTATCTGAAATATTTGGCACGTCTGCTTGATCTGCTACAATCAAAACAACAATGCATACACACAGACTAGTCCAAAACAGACCTTATTCTTCAAGGTGACTTCGATCCACCTGCAAGCAAAAGTCACACATGTTTAACAATAAAGAGTTCCATCTATTTCGAGTTCCACCGTCTGACAAAAAGGCCTGTTGAAAGAAAATTGCTCTCATCTTAGGAAAGAAGATGGAATGGCAGCATTCTTTTGAATAGAAGGTACTAAAAGTGATTTACCTGTCTTGCCCAAACTCCAATGCTTGTAACAACACATCTGTGTCACAACCAGTCAGGCTTTACACTAGAAGAAAACTGCAAACAGCTGAGCAATCGAAAAATAAACCTTTTATCGAAAGATACTCTTAAAACGTTAACGATTACGTGTGTAGTTGTGGTTTATCATGCACAGTATGCCTTGTAGTCAGTTGTAGAAGAACTGAACCGACAGGAATTCTTTGTGCACTTGGACAATGCAGTCTAAAGCCGTACATGAAATAACATTCAACCAGGACTCGATTCAGATTAACATCTCTCTATTCAAATACCTGGTTTGTTAAATAATACAGGAGGATCATAGTCTTCCCTGTCATGTGAACACAATAAGCCAGTGATTTGCTCTGATGGGACCTTCATTATCTTCCAGAAACAGGCAGTACGAGAATCTTCTGATTAGCATTGCAGAGTCAGACTGACATATACAAACTCATAGCTGTCCTGATCCCTCTCCCGCTGCTGCTGTGATCTCAGTGTGAATTGTTATGCAGGTCGCGAGCAGCTGTTCTCATTCTAATGATGCAGTTAATGCGTCCATGACAGGTCCAAGCGCTATAAACATTAGAAGCAACTGTGCCGTTCATTGGCCAGCATTTCAATCAGAGATCACCAAGAGTTGCCTAATTTCAACAATTTAAATGCCAGATGACTGGCAGTCTTAGTTAATGTAACCAACTGGGTATCGCATTCTTTGAGGAATATAGACATGCGCCAATGATTCACAGTTCAAAATCATTTACTCATCGTCATGTCGTTTCACACCTGAGATTTTCTTTCTTCAATGAAATGGAAAAGGAGAGGTTTAGCACAATTCTGCTCTTTTCCATACAGTTAAGTTAATGATGACCAGGGATTGTCAAGCTAAAATTGCAAAAACCACCATAAACCTTCTTAAATCTTATTTTGTGGTTTATGTAAGAGAAAAATTTAGATTTGGAATCACATGAGGCAATGAGATCGATCAATGTTTGAATAAACCATCCATTTCAAGGAATAGTTGATTTCCCAAAAATGAAACTTTGCTTTTGAAAATTTGTTTTTTCATTGGAACAGATTTGAAGAAATTTAGCATTACACGACTTGCTCACCAATGGATCCTCTGCAGTGAATGGGTACCGTCAGAATGAGAGTCAAACAGCTGATAAAAACATCACAATAACCCACACTACTCCAGTCCATCAATTAATGTCTTGTGAAGTAAAAAGCTGTCTGTTTGTAAGAAACAAATTCATCATGAAGATATTTTTAACTTGCTTCAGTTGCTTCCATGGCTAAAATACTATTCATCTATCCATAATGTTTATTTCTCCAGTGAAAAGGTCTGAATCAGGAGAGAAATACGCACAGATCAAACACTGTTTATGAGTGAAAACAGTCCAAAACAGATCTAAACAAATATATTGTTTAATTTTGATGTGAGAGGACAAAATACTTGTTTTTTTTTGTTGTTTTTTTTTACTGGAGGAAGCATTATTATGGATTATGGACTCTTTTTTTTTTTTGGCCAGAAGCAATGGTTTAAAGTTAAAAATGTCTTAATGATAGATTTGTTTCTCACAAACATGCAGCTTTTCTCTTCACAAGATGTTAACTAATGGACTGGAGTGGTTTGGATTACTTGTGGATTATTGTGATGTTTTTATCAGCTGTTTGGACTCTCATTCTGACGGCACCCATTCACTGCAGAGCATCCATTGGTGAGCAAGTGATGTAATGATACATAAATCCAAATCATAACCATGATGAGACAAACTTATCTACATCTTGGATGGCCTGAGGGTGAGTACATTTTCAGTTCATTTTAATTTCTGGGTGAAATATTCTTTTAATCAAGATAAGACAAGTAAATTATTTGATATTTCAAAGACAAATGTTTCATCGTACCACTTTGGTATTTCTCCATGCTTGTTTTAAAGCTGCTTTCATCAGGTGTTTTCAGGTAGCAAAGTAAAGCTGGGGCATCTGTCAGTGCACTGTAAACTCGTTAATCTGTTTCATTCTTTCTGCTTACCATGTTAGTAACCACATCATGCTCCTGAAACCAACACATTAAAATCCACATGGTAATCAATACTACCATGCAATATTCAGAACCATATGACTAAATAATACTCACCTTGAGAGAAAGTCACAAACAGGACTTTAGGTTTATACAAACGATCAGTAAAATCTGCATCTAAGAACATTCTGCCCTCAGCCTAACATGAAACAGTTATGGGCAAATTCCCAAGTGCGATGCTTAACAAACTCTGATGACAAGCTTTGATCAGTGTATATTTACAATAAATAAAACAGTACTTGCCAAAAACTTAAAAAATGTATGATTGTTTTGGCACTATGAGAATATAATTACTATAGCCCTGGAGGAAAGAGATCATTGTTGTGTAGCCTGTGCTCTTAAAACAATCCGACCTTCCCCATAAAAACTCCTTATGCCGTTTACTTCAGTTTATCTAAACATGAAAAGTCTGCCATTAACACACAAACTTATAATATCGCCTCAGTAGGCTTGAAGTGTAATGTATGAGTTATATAGACCGCATGTATGGTGTTTTGTCTTTTTAAAGCTTTTTTGATTGCTATGAATCGTTGCAGTATGGAAAAGAGCTGTAGAAGGATTTACAGAAAAAAATTCTGCAATATTGAGACATTGAAAGTGATTAATTACAGAATTGTTATAATAAGTGAAATATTGGTAACACTTTAGAATAGGGAACACTTATTCACTATTAACTATGATTTTCCCTCAATAAATTCCTAATTTGCTGCTTATTAGTAGTTAGTAAGGTAGTTGTTAAGTTTAGGTATTGGGTATGATTAGGGATGTAGAATAAGGCATTAATATGTGCTTAATTACTACTAATAAATGGCTAATATTCTAGTGATGCATGCTAATAAGCAACTAGTTAAGAGACCCTAAAATAAAGTGTTACTGAAATATCCCTTTAAAAAGACGAAAAGATGGTAATACTTTAGTATAGGGACCAATTCTCACTACTAGTTGCTTATTAGGATGCCTATTATTAACATACTGGCTGTTTATTAATACTTATAAAGCACATATTCTGCATGACTATATTCTACATCCCTAATCCTACCATCCCTATCCAATACCAGAACTTAACAACTACCTTACTAACTATTAGGAGTTGAGGGAAAAGGCGTAGTTAATGGTTTGTTAATAGCAAGAATTGGACCTTAAAATAAAGTGTAACTGAAAAAAGTGCCTGTAATACCTGCTGATTGTGACCGAACTGAACACACGGCTGTCGGCCTGTCCAGAAATGAAGACTGACCCCTTTCCCAGCAGTCATCAGCACTAAGAGTCTCCTGACAAGCCTGACAGCCATGTGGTCAATGAGTGCAGGATACTGTTTACATCTGCTCCTTTACTTTGACAGACAAACAACTAGGTCTGTCTGACAGCCAGTAAATATGAACAGTGGTTTATAGCACTTCCTCTCCACATTAGCCATGTCAGCTACACTGCAAACACGGGTAGTTTATTTGTAGATGTTTGTTTGTTTGTTTTTGAGTATTTCTATATTTTTACCAATTTAAATAGTTGTACCCTTTCTTTTAAACTGTTATATTGTCAGCTTCATTTATTACAGCTGTTTGTCATTGAGAGGAAAGTAATTATCTGTTGATATCATCTGATGAACCCTCATCACAGACACTAAAGAGACAAAAAATATTGGTAACACTTTAGAATACTGTTTCTTACTTACTGCATAACTAATACGGAATTATTGAAGAACTAACAGGTAATTATTCATTAACACTTAACTCACTACTGTTAACTACTAAGGAAGATGTGTTAACTAATCAGTATGTAATACAATTTTATGACTGTGTTGAGTCAAGTTCAAGTCAAGTTGATGGTCCATGTTTCAGGAGGTAGGGGTTTGCATGGGGTTTCAGAGGGGGGCAGGGTGGTTAGAGTTCAGGGCTCTCACAGCCTGGGGGAAAAAGCTGTTGAGCAGTCTGGCGGAGCGGGCTCTGATGCTCCGGTAACGTCTTCCTGATGGTAGGAGCTGGAAGAGACTGTGGGAGGGATGGGTGGGGTCCTTCACGATGCTGTTGGTTTTGCTGGAGCATCGTGAAAGGAAAATGTCCAGGATGGAGGGGAGAGGGGCACCGATGATCTTTGCAGCCGTGTTCACTGTCCGCTGTAGGGTCTTGCGGTCTGCTGCACTACAGTTCCCGAACCAGACAGTGATGCAGCTGGTCAGCACACTCTCAATGGTGCCCCTGTAGAAAGTGGTGAGGATGGGTGGAGGGAGACTTGCTCTTTTAAGTCGGCGGAGAAAGTGTAGGCGCTGTTGTGCCTTCTTGGAGAGTGACATGGTGTTGGTGGTCCAGGTGAGGTCCTCTGTGATGTGCAGTTAGCTAATCAATAACTAATGTATTCCTTCATACCTCCTTAAGAACTACTATTAATTATCTACTAGTTAAGGTTCAAGAAATATAACTATGAAGTAACTACTAATGAACAGTCATACACAATTAAATTGAGTTGTGACCCTCTCATATAAATGTTATTAGCAGTAGTAGTAGTATGAAAATGCAATATTAATGAAAGCAATAAATTTTATAGAGGTTTTCCCTGTGTAGTGAATTGTTTTGTGAGTGTGTTTTGTAAGAAATCAGCTTCAGATAGGAACCCCACCACCACTCCAGTGCCATGCGATAACTTACCTTAGTTTTTATATTTCATATACAGTACTGTATGTGTACCTCCTCAGCATATACCATATTACCATTAATTCAGTTCCTGTGTGTAAGGCAAGGACTGAGGGAAAATGAAAATACAGGTAACCCATTAGTAATTAATTAAGAATTATCAGATAATTCCGCAGGAATTACTTAGAACCTGAAACAGTATTCTAAAGTGAAAATATAGGGAACTCATTAGTAATTAATAAATAATTATCAAAAAATTATGCAGGACGTATTTCGAACCTGAAACAGTAGGCCTATTCTAAAGTGAAAATATAGTGAAACCTTTAAGTTGGATAGTTATGGCAAGACAGTGGAGTTGGGGTTCCTTTCCGAAGCAGATTTCCTACAGAACATGCGCACAAAGCAATTATTTACCATACAGGCAAAAGCATAAGGGGTGAGAACCAGAACGGCGTAAGTGACATTTAAGTGACACTTTACAGGAGGGCCAAAACAAAAATTTACCATTGGTTGATCTGACTTTGTGCACTGATTTCAATCGTTTATAATAATAATTTGTACACTTATGGATGACAGTATACTTTTGTCAGTAGAAAGTGCTAATCAAGAGCTTTCTTTTGAGATATATATATATATATATATATATATATATATATATATATATATATATATATATATATATATATATACACACATTTCACCCAAAATGTCTCTTACGCCCTTCTGGTTCTCACCCCTCGTTATGTACAATTATAGTAATGAGTCCTTTTGGGTGTGCATCAAACAAAATGCATATTTCATTTCCATTATAGGCTAATAATAGTAGTAGTGGACTGTAACAGTTAAAGTTGCTACTGTAGTAGTACTTTGTACTTGTCCTTTTACTCAAGTAATTTTGAAAATGAATAGGCCTACTTATAATTTTACTGGTGAAATTTTTTATTTGGGGTATCTGTACTTTTACTCAAGTACTTGATTGTGGGCCACAACCTGATTATTATAGTGAATATTTGCACATAACTGCTCAGTAGTAGTTATTTCATAGTTATTTTCTTGAACCTTAACTAGTAGATAATTAATAGTAGTTCTTCAGGAGGTATGACAGAATATATTAGTTATTGATTAGCTAACTGTTACTTAACACAATCATAAAATTGTATTACATACTGATTAGTTAACACATCTTCCTTAGTAGTTAACAGTAGTGAGTTAAGTGTTAATGAATAATTACCTGTTAGTTCTTCAATAATTCCGTATTAGTTATGCAGTAAGTAAGAAACAGTATTCTAAAGTGTTACCAAAATATTTATGAAGTACATTAAAATGCTGTGAGCAGTTCTTGGTACATGAAAAGGAAAAAATGATCTAACTGATCATTTTGAGTACAGGGACAAACTCGTGACATTTCAAGCCAACTAGTTACTATGTAATGACAAAACACAACAACAATGCAATTAAAACTGGAACACGATCAAACAGTGCAACCATATTAATTATTCATGCCCCAGTGGCTGCTGGGAAGAGTGCAGATGAGACTGATAAACAAAAATAAATTATTTTTTAGGCCAGTTTGGGGCAGAAAAAAGACTGTTGTGTTTGTGGATGTATCATAAAAATCAGTGTACTGTATATCGTAATGGAAAAGTTAAAGATGTTAACTTCAAATTTGTAAGTAAACAAAATGCTCATGCAAATATTTGTGTGTCTGCAGTATTTGCTTTTTTCAGTTTATTAAAAATAAGTGCTTTTTGTTAGAGTTTGTATTGTTGTTGTTGTTTGTGTTATGATTTACCTTTCTCAAAAAATAAAATATAAAATAAAAACATTTATTAAATTGATAAATGGGTGGTCTGCTATTCTTTTATATCATGTAACTTTATATGTACATTAACATTATTAACAGTATTAATTGATGTTGGACATTAAAATAATATTACTTTAAAATTTGTAAATGTAAAATTCAAACTCAAACCTGTCTGTTCAGTTTAAATTGTTTAAAAGTACTTTTAAACTATTTTTAAAAAAAAATAATATTAGTGTAAAATTCCATCCATCCATTCATATGTACTTTAACATTATTACATAAATATAGCCTACAAATAATCATGGAGAAATTCAAGAATTAATTGTCTGCCAATAGCAATTAGAAAGAAATAAGAAATAATTAAGTCACTGCCAAAATCCATGTATTTGCTTTTTACTATGGGACTGTACAGCATCACTCCTGAAATGGCTTTTTAAAATTGACACACCATGTCTGGAAAGACTGATGGTGACTTAATGCAAATATTCCCATCCTGAGTGAGTACAATGACTTAATTAACGTTTAGCGTTTTTTAAGGGAAGTTGAACATAACGACACACTCTGTTTCACTCCTTCACAGTCCTCTGACGGTTAATGCAAATTCAAGTTAAATGAGGACATGAAGAATCAGAGAAGCACACAAAGAGAAGGTCAACACATTATCTGAGAGGATGCAGATAAAACCGAGCTGTCACTCAAGTCTGTCAAACCCAGATGAAACTGCTTTTTCTGCTGACTGATAGTGAACGCTTCGCTCTGAGGCTGTGCCAAGAAACGCTTTGTATCTTTTAGTTTGTGGATCCTAGGATTAAGGGGTTTGGTTTCCTTCCTTGCATTTTGTAAGTGATGATTGATCCATTATCAAGATATGGTGTGAAATCATGTCAGTCCACAAGCTCTCAAAAGACAGGATGTTACTAAATACTGATGTGAACATGCTTAATCCACTCATAAAACTGTCCAAGTAAGCAGCATTGTGAAATGTAGATGCATGTGGCTTTCTCTCGTGCCCTTAGGGTTGCACATTTTTCACTTCATCCTCAAAATGCACTTCGGCGAAGTCCACCTGCTGCCGGTGGCCCGGTGCCCACCGTCTGTTGAGTCTTATTTGTGGGCCGTGCCTGCTCCATGTGCTCATCCTCTCTCGCTCCATGGCAGGTCCTGGCACAGAGAGTGGGGTCTGTTTACATCATCTCTGGCGGGTAGTTGGATGCAAAAGTGCTGTCGTACCTCAACGTACAGTTCTGAAGCCATTTTGGGTCTGTGACTGTGGAGAACTTTTAATTGGGGAATCTGCTAAAGAAATGCTGATCACCTTGCGTCTCAACATGATACGCATTGCACTATAGGTAGCCTGAGTGTGAACGGTGATCTCTGTTTACATAACAGTCCAACAAAGACTATGTGCTTCAGGCTGTTAGCAGTAGTGCTAGCACTAATAATAGGTAATTGCCTTCTGGTATCCGTTGGAGCGGTTTCGTGTTTAGCTTTCGTGAGTTAATCAGCCACTAATTTTCTTAAGTATGTTTCAGTATTTTGTCCACAGACTTCAAAAGCATTGAGGTGACTGCATCTAGCACAAAGCAGAGACTCTGTACTGTACTCAGCAATATGAAACCTATGAGGTGTGTTTTTACTTTGAACGGGACTTTGTGTAAAACTTAGAGATCTACCTCGCCCAAAGGCTAAAACAAACAAAAAGACTGACAGAGAGAGAGAGAGAAAGGGTAAAAACGCCTCCAATCTGTGTGCCCGGCTGATGGTTGACGGGTGTTGGGCTGAGTTTAGTGGGAGGGGGAGGGTTTCAGAGGGCGGGACAATGTCATCAGGATTGGGGAGGAGAAGATCAACCTGATTCCTCAGGGAATGAGGTGTCTCAACAGCCTTGCAACTCTTTAGTCTCGTGAACATGCTAAATTAGCTGGAACCGTCAATGCTGGCTTTTCTGGCAGAGTTTTAGTGTTCATTATGGATGAAAAGCGATTAGATTTATTTCCGCACTGGAATACTGTCATACCAAAGGTGTGAGGACTTTGGGAAAAGTTTTATGCATAGATGCAGTCGAGGACCTCAGGTGAGTTTCTGAGATGTCAGGCATTTGCTGAACTTCTTTGCCTCATTTCTGTTAGTGGATTTTAATCTACATCCAAAAGTGTGTTAGTGGTGCTTTGTGGGATTTTATAAATCTTGTTATTTTGCTGTGGTAAGCATTTCTTTGGGCTGCAGGTAGGCTGTTACAAATGTTGCAATTAAGCAGATGAAACCCATGTGATCACGCTTTATTTTAAGGTCCAATTCTCACTATTAACTACAACTTTTGCTTCAATAAACTCCTCTAATTTTCTGTTTATTAATAGAAAGTTAGTTTAGGATTAAGGGATCTAAAATATGGTCATGCAGAATAAGGCATTAATATGTGCTTTATAATTACTAATAAACAGCCAATATGATAGTAATATGCATGAATTGGTCCTTAAAATAAAGTGTTTTTCATTTTTTAAATACAGATAAAAGTATTTTGGTAACACTTTAGAATAGGGAACGCTTATTCGCTATTAACTACGACTTTTCCTTCAATAAATTTCTGATTTGCTGCTTATTAATAGTTAGTAAGGTAGTTGTTAAGTATTGGGTAGGATTAGGGATGTAGAATAAGGCATTAATATATGCTAATAAATGGCTAGTATTAATATGCATGCTAATAACCAACTAGTTAAGAGACCTTAAAATAAAGTGTTACCAGTATTTTAAATATTGGTACAAACAAAAAGGTGCTAGTAATTACTAATGTGAAGACTGTGCAAATGCATTTCACAGGTCTTTGTGTTTATAAAAAAAAAAAAGTTATTAAAGCACATTCTTTTTATATTATTATTGTTAATTCAAATGTTTGACTTGTCATCTAAAACACAAACAGAAGCTCTGTTTCTTCCTAAATACACATAGCAATTTCACATCTCATCCATCAAGGCCTTTAACGTGGTGTGGTCGTTAGAGATTATATATTGAACATTGAGTTGATTACATATTGAACATTTTGTGGTACAAGGTGGTGATACATGAAGGTGGACACCTTGACGATAACAAGAAAGTGGTCACCTTAAATGTCCAGGTCCAAGTAAACTGGGTTTAAGCCATTTGTCTAAACTATCCATTCTCTGAAGCCCTCCTAGCATTTTAGATAATTGCCTCCCTGTGGCACTAGGTGTGGATGTGAGGAAATTTATGTGAGGTCCTCACGTAAGTATCCATAGACAGATGGGGAACCTACTCACAGACAAAAATGTTGTAAAGATTTTTCAGAAATTGTTTTTTTTTTCTGAGGAAAGGATTTAATCTTTTCTACAATGGAATATGACAAAAAAAAGATGCATTCATTGCTTTGCTTTGAAAAAAAGATAATTGCATTTATCATAATTTAATTAGCAGGCGGTTCAAAAAGATTTTGGGAGGAAGTTCAATTCAGCGTCATCCGTAATGTCTCAACACCGCCAAACTAGCTGTTCTGTTAAAAATGACGCATCTGTGGGCATGTTGATGCTTGGCTCTGGCCACAACTTTTGCAAACAATAAACCAGCAGCAAGAGCTAGTGTAATCCTATAGTAATCCATGCACCACAAAGCATTGATCGTGCAGGGAAAGTAATAAGAACTCCTGTAGAGAATGAAAAACTGCAGTGTGTGCAATAGTTGAAGACTGCACTTTGTTGGCTTACTTTTGGTTACAGTTTGAAACACATGCTACAGTTCGCTTTGATGTGACTTTCCTGAGTGTTATTAGTGCTTGTTGCACGTAAAGTTTGATTTAGTACCATTACAAGAGTGCACAGTATCCTTAAAACTGTTCATAGTATCCTTAAATGTCATTAAATCTAACAAAACTGGCAAAGTGGGATCTGATAGTGAAACCTGATCCGAGTGTGTGCGGCCTGGCTGAGCGTGTGGTGGCAGGTAGCTGTGAGAGTATAGGCTGGAGGGCAGCACACTGCACATCCTACTGCTAACAGACTCACCCTGAGGGATTTCACAACTCTTACCTGTTGGATTTCAAGAGATTTCAAAAGAGTTAAGAAGTATTATTGCTGAAACACACACAGAATCACAAGTTTTATTTAAGTCTAACTTGTTACTACCTCTATCCCATTGATGGGTTCTGGGAAATATGGCTCCATTTCCCCCACCCCCATCTAGAGAGATTTATGGCGGTTAGAACTGTTCTCATACATCTACATAAATATACAGGAGACTGACAGAGGATAATGGTTTAAATAAGAGTAAATTAGTTCAGCTTGCTTTTAATTCTTTACGTTTTTTTTTTTTTACCTGGTGTCACGCACTGTATTATAGTTAAATCAGGGGCATAACAACCCATTTTTGGGGGTTAATGCTGTATGATATTTTGCACCTCTCAAAGTACACTTTCAGTCAGACTATATGTGACCCTGGACCACAAAACCAGTCTTAAGTCGCTGGGGTATATTTGTAGCAACAGCCAAAAATACACTGTATGGGTCAAAATTATTGATTTTTCTTTTATGCCGAAAATCATTAGGATATTAAGTAGAGATCATGTTCCATGAAGATATTTTGTAAATTTCCTACTGTAAATATATCAAAACTTAATTTTTGATTAGTAATATGCATTGCTAAGAACTTCATTTAGACAACTTTAAAGGTGATTTTCTCAATATTTAGATTTTTTTTGCACCCTCGGATTCCAGATTTTCAAATAGTTGTATCTCGGCCAAATATTGTCCTATCATAACAACAGGATATACGTATATATGGTCACACTTTATTTTAAGGTCAAATTCTCGCCATTAACAAACCATTAAATGTGACTTTTGCCTCAAACTCCTACTTTGCTGCTTATTAATAGTTAGTACGGTAGTTGTTAAGTTTAGGTATTGGGTAGGATTAGGGATGTAGAATATGTTTGTGCAGAATATGTGCTTTATAAGTACTAATAAACAGCCAATATGTTAATAATAGGCATGCTAATAAGCAACTTGTTAATAGTGAGAATTGCTCCCTATCCTAAAGTGTTAACACATTTGTTTTAGGAATAAATTGTAAGTTTATTTGAAACTGGGTGGGATATGAAACGTTGAGTTAATTCTTGTCGTTAAAAATTGCTTTCAAACAAGAGGGTGAGGAAGGGAAGCTCAATGTCTGGCACCCCTAAAGTAAATTTTAGTACCCGATTTAAATAGCATCCCAATGTAGTTTAAGTTACAAAACCCATTTTCATATGCTAGTTGTAGTTGACTTGTAGTTAAAGAAAACTGGCTCAACCATGTGAAAATGTATCACCTGGTTTAAAGAGTTCTGGTGCTCTTCTCACGGTTAAACAATGTAATGTAGCTTGTCAAGACATGTCAAAACGGGACAAAAAATACCTGACTATGGTCTTTCACTAGGTGAAACAGACAATGAGATGAATATGCGTGTGTGGGTTTTGCACCTTCTAGTTTCGGTATGTGGTTAGATAATGGTCATTGTAATATTACTTGGTCATATCAGCTCATGGTAAAACCATGTCGTGGTTTACTTGTCAAAAAAATAAAGTAGATTTTAAAAGATTTTTTCCTTCTCTTCAGGTCTGCGGGTCCTGGTTGAGACACTGAGAATGGCTTTCACAGACACAGCCATAATTCTCATTGTCATAGCAGTCCTAGGAATGCTAACCAGATGTCAGGGGAGCCTGGTTAAAGACAACTCTCTGCTGAGGTTCACTCATCATTTGTATAATGCCAGCATTTATGAGAACTCTGCCCCCAGGACCTATACGGAGAGCCCGGTCCGAATGGGCATCGTACTATCTGATCCCTTCTGGGAGGTTAAGTACAAGATTGTCTCTGGCGATGACGATGGCCTTTTCAAAACCGAGGAGGTAACCGTAGGAGATTTCTGCTTTCTGAGAATCAAAACCCGAAGCAGTTACTCAGCTGTGCTGAACAGAGAGGTACGAGACATTTACACGCTCACCGTCGAGGCTACCGAAAGCACATATAACAACCGAGCTAGAACAAAGGTATCGATCCAAGTGCTTGACACAAATGATCTGAAACCACTCTTTTATCCTGCCTCTTATCATGCGCTAATCAAAGAAGACACACCGATCAAGTCGAGTCTGGTGAGAGTGAGCGCAACGGATGCTGATATTGGCAGCAACGCAGAATTTTATTACTCATTCACCACTAGATCACACCCCTTTGCCGTTGATCCGTTCACAGGCACCGTTACACTTATCAAGACTCTTGAAACCAGTCAGAGAGACAGGTATGAGCTGACTGTGCTGGCAGAGGACAGGACAAAGAAAATCTCTGGCGTGCAGAAGTTTGGAAATGTAGCAAAGGTTGTTGTGACTATACAAAACGTGACAGAAAACTTTACCCTCGTCACACCCACCAGTGCAGCGACTCCACAAACGGACGACGACAAAATAAGTGTGAACATCAAAACAGAACCCAAGGAGAAAGTGGCATCTTTAAGTATAGTTGAAGGAGATCCTCTGAAGTGCTTTCAGATTATTCCATCGACGTTGCATGATGGTGGCTATCAATTGGTCTCAACAAAATGGATTGATTGGTCGCAAAACCCATTTGGACTAAACATTTCCCTGCAAGCCAAAGACAGAAGAAACCCTCCTTTGCTAACGCCAATAAAAACCGTGCATATCCCTCCTCCTCCTCAAGTTAAACCTTTGGCATTCGAACAAGAGCTCTATTACGTCACTCTCAGTGAGTTTTCTCCTCCGAAAAGTCACGTAGTTAGAGTATCTGTAGGTTTGAGTTTCAAAAATATAACCTACAGCATCAAAGAAAACCCGGATAGCTATAAATTCAAAATCAGTGCCAAAACTGGCGTGATAATGACTTCTCAGACTCTTGACTTTGAAAAGCACTCTCATTACGAGTTTGATGTCACAGCAAACGATGGAGAAGCGTTTACCCGTGTTGTTGTGGATATAATTGATGAAAACGATAATGCCCCCAGGTTCACGTTGCCCTCATACCAGGCTTCTCTGCCTGAAAACATCCCGATCGGAACAAGCATCTTGGCTGTCTCTGCTATTGATGTGGACAAAGATAACAATGGTTTTGTAACATATTCTATAGCAAACACAAGTCCGGTTCCTTTCAGTATAGACCCACTGACTGGTGTGATTTCGACCTCCCAGGAGTTTGATTATGAGCTCATGAAAAGATGGTATCACCTGAGAATCTGGGCCTCTGATAGCGGAAGCCCTTTTAACAGAGTTAGCGAATGCTCAGCAACCATCACCATGACCAACGTCAACGACAATGTTCCGGTGTTTGAGCGGGTGGCATGCAATGCCTCCATACCCCGAGACTTTGCTGTGGGGGAGAGTATTGCAGAGATGTCAGCACTCGATCTGGATGAGCTACAGCAGATCATATACAGGATAGAGTCTGGGAATGATGATGGACTGTTTACAATTAGCCCTGTTTCTGGCTCCATTAAACTTGCTAGAGTAATTCCCTCAAAGTACGAAGGCACAGAAAATCATTTATTTATACTTAAAATAACAGCAACTGATGGCAAACATAGTTCCGACCCTAACACCGTGACTGTGCGTATCACAAGCAAGGGTGAAGTCGCCACCACACATTGCGAGGAGACCGGAATTACAAGGCAGTTGACAGAGAAGCTTATTGAGTCATTTAAGCCGTCTCTCAATGCCAAAGAGGAAGAGTATATCTCAGACGTTCATATAATTAACCAGCACTCTCCAAAGTTTATCGCAGGCACACAAAGCTCGATCGACATCAGGGAAGACTTTGCTCTCGATAGATCTGTGTTGCAGTTTAATGCCACTGACAATGACTCTGGCTTTAACGGAAAGCTTGTCTATGCAATTTCCAGTGGAAATGAGGATGGATGTTTTACTATTGACATGAACACAGGTGAACTGCAGATAATCAGTGCTTTGGATAGAGAGCAAAAAGAGTTTTACATTCTCAACATAACCGTGTATGACCTGGGATCTCCACAAACCTCTACATGGAAGCTTCTTGCTGTTAACGTTCTTGATGCAAACGATAATCCTCCGTTATTTTCTCAGCCAAGATATGTTGTGAACATCCCAGAAAACACAGAGGTTGACAAAAGCATATTCAAAGTCAATGCAGTCGATTTTGACTCTGAAGACAATGGAGCATTTAAATTTTCATTGCTAACCTTCACCGATTTGTTCAAGATTGATGAAGTCACAGGGGTGGTGAAAGTAACTGGGCCTTTAGACAGAGAGACCTTTAGTAGATACGACCTAACAATTGAGGCCAGAGATCAAGCCAAACTGGACCCACAGCTTTTCTCATTTACAGATCTGGTGGTTGTACTGGAGGACATCAATGACAATCCTCCGAAGTTTGTCCCTACAATCTACAGGATCAAAGTTCCTGAGGATGCTCCTCTAGGCACAGTGCTGTTATGGGTCGAAAGCTTTGATTTAGATCTGGAGAGCGGAGGTCTCATAAGATACAACCTGAAGAACAGCGAAGCAGGGACGTTTTTCCTGGATACATCCACAGGGTGCTTGACTCTGGAGCGTGAACTGGACTTTGAGAAGCAGCAGTCGTATAATCTAACGGTTCGAGCTGTAGACCATGGAAAGCCCCGGTCTTTATCATCTTCATGTTTCATTGAGGTTGAAGTGTTAGATGTAAATGAAAACCTGAACCGGCCCCTCTTTACCCAGTTTGTGCATAACGCAGCCGTTATGGAGGATGCTACAGTAGGAACCTCAGTATTGACACTAACCGCTGTAGATAACGACCTGGGACGAGATGGAGTGGTCAGATATTACATCCATGATGGCTCAGGGCTTGGCATCTTCACAATTGATGAAGAAACAGGTATGATTGTGAATACAACACGTCTCACATGCTTTACCTAGATAGAAAAATGCCTCATGGATATTGCTGACCTTTTCTATTACAGCACCTGCCTTAAGCATGTTGGGTCAACACTGCATGTTCAAACATGTACAGATCAGTCATTAAGCATACCAAACATATGTAAAGACAAAATGATACATGGCTTTCTCGTGCATGTTGAAAGATTTTAGGCATTTGACATTAACCTTTGTTCCGTTACATAAACTATTATTCTTTGACTACATAATTATTGGGTTGAGTTTTGCAGTTCTTGTGCACATTGTATGATGAAGTGATTTTAGAATTAAAGGACAAAAAACAAATGTTGATACTTGTTATGAAAGTTTGATAATACTTTAGATTAGGGAACACATGTGCACTCTTACCTAAGAGTTTTCCCTCAATGAACTCCTAATTTGCTGCTTATTAATAGTTAGTAAGCTAGTTTTTAAAGGTATAGTTCACCCAAAAATGAAAATTATGTCATTAATGACTCACCCTCATGTCGTTTCAAACCTGTAAGACCTTCGTTCATCTTTGGAACACAAATTAAGATATTTTTAATGAAATCTGAGAGCTTTCTGACCCTGCATAAACAGCAACACAACTGCATGTTCAGGGCCCAGAAAGGTAGTAAGGACATTGTTAAAATAGTCTATGTGACATCAGTGGTTCAACCTTAATTTTATGATTTTTAAGGGATCACTGATGTCACATGGACATAAAATTAAGGTCAAACCACAGATGTCACATGGACTATTTCAATGATGTCCTTACTACCTTTCTGGGCCTTGAACATGTCAGTTGCCTTGCTGTCTATGGAGGCTCAGAAAGCTCTCGGATTTCATCAAAAAATATTTTAATTTGTGTTCCGAAGATGAACGAAGGTCTTACGGGGTTTAGAATGACATAAGGGTGAGTAATTAATGACAGAATTTTCATTTATGGGTGAACTATCCCTTCAAGTTTAGGTATGGGGTAGGGTTAAGGGATCTAAAATATGGTCATGCAGGATAAGGCATTAATATGTGCTTTATAAGTACTAATATACAGCTGATATGCTAGTAATATGCATCCTAATAAGCAACTAGTGAGAATTGGTCCTTAAAATAATGTATAACCGAATGTTTAACATTATATGAAGACAAACACACAGTTATTGTTAAATGTGCAGTATATTGCTGTTGCTATTGGTTGGTAATTCAAGACAATTACATTTTGCAGGTGTTATTCGAACCGCAGGCCTTCTGGATCGTGAAGCCGTGCCACACTATTGGCTGACAGTTTATGCAAAAGATCTGGGCACTGTACCACTGGTATCCTGGACCGAGGTCTACATTGAAGTTTTGGATATTAATGACAATCCCCCTGAGCTGTCCCAGCCTGTCTACTTTGGCTCAGTGCAAGAGAATTTGCCAAAGGACAAATCTGTGCTAAAAGTATCTGCCACAGACATGGACAAGTCCTCTGAGGGGAAGCTCGCTTTCCAGATCCTAGATTCTCAACGTGTATATTTCACCATAGACGCAAAAACAGGTAAACTCTATACTTCAAATGGTCCATCAGAAAGTACTTGTTCGTCAGTTTTGGCTTTTTATGAGAATGATGAAACGGCACAAGCTGGTGATTCATGTCATGCTATCTTTGATGGATTGATAAAACGTGTCTAAGCACATGATTTTTATAAGGGTGGTATGCCTTGTGAAGGGCACAATGAATAGGACCTCTAATTACAGTGAATACTATGATCAGTGTGTGTCATTTTATGTCAAGGGTGAGGACAGTTATTAAGCAGGCCCACAGAGTCACACAAACCGCAACACCTCTGACCCTTTTTGCAGCTCAACCTAGCCTTTGAACACTAGCTATGAAAATTAGAACTGCATTAACCAGCGTTGCAAGCTCGCACTTGTCTTTACTAAGTCCTGTCTCTTTGTTGTTTCATATGCCCCACCCTGAGCTAACAGACAAGGATTACAAAGAAGACAGGGGGTTGGGTTATATTATATGAAGGATCTACCACACTGAAATGTTCATTTGTAGATGTTTAAAAAATGTAGATGTTTGCTTTTCGATTGTTAAAGAGCTGGTGGGTTTGGCTGGAAGCTTGAGGTGAAAAGTTCTGTCAAAAACCCAACCGGTGTGAAGCATTACTTTTAAAAGAGATCTCTATGAATATTGTATGCATGCACTGTATAGTCCAGGAGGATCAAGGAGAATGCTAAATGAATATAAAAGTGTAATATAATCAATGCTATATCTCAAGAGCCAGCAGAGACAGCAACAAATCACACTTCAGTGCGATTTAGCCTGCTTCCCTCAGGGCTAAAGGGACTAGAGTTTCATTGGAGCTCCATGTCAGGACAGGATGGACTGAGATGACTAATCACTAGAATGAACACTGTGACTAATCTAACCGCCTTAACAGCTTAGCACCACTAAACCATAGCATTTATCGAATATGAACACTTTTTAGCAAGTAGGCAAGCCAAATATTTCTTGTGTGGGTTGGGAACAGAGTTTACATTATCAAAAGCCATGTGCTCTAAGGGAGATTAAGACACAAGAATTGAGACAAAAAGGGATGCTTTGTCATTTTTTTTTGCATGATGAAAGTACTAAAGACGTGTTTTTAATCCATGCATTTGCCTATTGTCCCATGCACGATAGAGCGATCTTTCCACAGGTGGGCATTAATGCCAAAACCACACTTTCAGGGTTGCCTGCCTAAATACAGGCCGTCATAAAAGCCCAGCAGGGTTTGTTTTGAGTGCTGCACAAGTTGTGGGTCCCTGCCAGCCCTCGTCTACTGAAACGACACTCTTAAGTGTTTATTGCAGTGGTGGTAAACCACTGTCACTGGTGCACTTTGTCCACCCTTAGCCTGAAATCAGCTGTTGAGCCATGGAGCACACTTATCCAAGCCCCTAACACCCAGTTGTAAAAAGGTGTCTGAAAACCTCTTGTACTAATTCACAACACTTCAGTGGCTCTTAAGCCGTGGCTCATTTTCTGTCAGTTTCTTGGCAACTGGGAAGATTGGTCTTTTGGTCTACATCAGCAATGGCTAAATCCTCACTGACACGGACATGAATAGTAACCGTTGTTCCCACAGCTTGTATACCACAGGTTGACCTAGTATAAACAGTGGAACAAAACAAATAAAGCTTGAAAAGCAAAGCTGTGGGAAGGGAAAGTAAAACGGGCAGCCTGGGGTGAACGAACAGGTGTGCCATCCATCTGAAGCGGGTGGCATTGATCAGCCTGTCTGTTCTTCCTCTGTGTTTGTTTAGGTGTGATCAGCACCCTTTCTCCCCTGGACCGGGAACAAAAAGCAGAGCATATCATTGAGGTTGGTTCACTTGCTTCCTTCTGTTTACTAGGTCATGAACCTCAGGCCTGAGCCTTTCTCTGGCTGATTGCTGAGAACATATTGCTGTTTGTGTTTCCAGTGTCTTATGTATTATAGTCTCAAAGGGATAGCTGTAAGTTACACATAAAGGAGAAATTTTGAAGAATATTCAAGTGCGTCTTTGCTATACAGCAATTCACAGTGTCCATAAGCTTCAAAAGGACAGAAAAGCACGATAAATGTATATATGACTTATTTTAAGTCATCTGAAGCCAAGTCAAGTTTTGAGTGCTGAACAGACAGAAATGTAAAATGATTCACTCATAATCATTTCCTCTAGTGTGCTGTTAACTTCAGATCCATTGTGACCGAATCATTGAGTCAGTGTTGAATCAGAGAACCAGATCTGTCCAATTTGTGAACGAATCACTCTTTTGAACCAGTTTCTTTTTTCTTTTTTTCAACAAACTGGTTGATCTGGTTCACTAATCAAACATGATCGGTTTGAATCATTTGATATGGCACTGTTGTTGTGTGGTAAAGAAATACATGAAGATTCACTTGAAATTACTCCTATAAAAAGTAACAGCATTTCATTTTGGGTGAAGTACATGAAGCGTATTTGTGCTGTGGTTAATAATTTGTAATGATAAAAGGGGTGATTTTGAAAACATTTTTGTTCACCCATAAAAAAATTACATTTGATTTTTTGATAAAAATGTGATGAAAATTCACATTTGAATCACATAGTAAGTAAACTTCACATATTCATGAATTCTGTGGATATTGTTACAATAAATGCTAATATAAAGAATATTGCAGTTATAATAGACTGTTGTATTATTCATTATTAAATATCTCTGTTTTTAATATTTATTGAATGTTGGAGACATTTTATTTGACAGAGTCCATGTTACACGTTATATGTACTTACTATTATAATAACAACAGATTATGTATAATTACATTAATTACATGCATAATTTATGCATGTAATTAATGTAATTGCATATAATGAATGATTATGCATAATTACAAGGACTGTATCTTAAAATAAAGTGTAACCTTTATGTTTAAGAAAAATTTGGATTAGTGCACCTAAGAGCCAGTTTTATTAGTTTGTCTTGTGTTTGATTAATTACTGTCACATTCTGTTACATAAAAATATTTAAAGATTTTTAAAATTTCATAATGCATGCAACAGAGAGTTAAATACTCTGTGGAACAGCTGTTTATTTAAAGACAAATGCGTTTTTGATTTGTGCACATGATGTTCATGATGTTTCCCTCTCCTGCCGTTGTTTAGGTCATGGTATCAGATGCAGGGGCCCCTCCGTTAAGCTCGACTGCAACCGTAGTCATTGAAGTCCTGGATGAGAATGATAACAGCCCTCAGTTCAGCCATAAGCTTTTCCAGGTAAAACTCCCTGAGCGGCAGAGCACGGCAGGGCCTCAGGAGATCTACAGGATGGTGGCCCGTGATGACGATGTGGGACCCAACGGCATGGTCAAGTACAGTCTGGAAGACAGCAGTGAGGATCGGTTTAATATTCATCCTGAGACCGGGGTGGTGACAGCTAGAGGAGAGTTTGTTCGGGGCAACTACAGTATTCTGACGGTACGGATACAAATTAGGGCTGTGGGTTTTTAGGTTGACAGGGATTCAGTGTGACACGCTGTTCTGATTTGGTTTGGAACAACCATTTGAATCAGTATTTTTAAAAATGCATATATACAGTTATTAGTCAAGAAATATTTCAGCTGTGTCATACTGTTGTTTACTCATTACTCATGTCACAGTACTATCACAGCTTTGGGGGGAAATCACACATGAGGTGTAATTTTTTGTATTAAGAAGTACACTACAGGTCAAAAGTTAAGATTTTTTAAAACATTTTTTAAAAGTAAGATTTTTTTAAGTATCTGTTGCTCACAAAGGCTGCATTTATTTGATCATAAATACAGTGAAACTGTAATAGTGTAAACTATTATTACAATTTAAAGGGACTGTTTTCTATTTGATTATTTTAAAACGTTATTTATTAGTGTTACAAATGTTTTAGTGAAATCAATGACTTGATTTCAGGATATATTGCTTAAAAATACTGCAGATTCATATGCATCTTTCTTGAAATATGACTTTTGAATTATGAAAGCTGAATTTTCAGCATCATGCTCTAGTCTTCAGTGTCACATAATCCTTCAGAAATCATTAGGCATATAGTTTATTTCTTATTATTAGCAAATTTTTGTGGAAACCATGATAGAGAATAATTTCTGCAAGATTATGTGACACTGAAGACTAGAATAATGATGCTGAAAATTCAGCTTTACATCACAGGAACAATTTTAAAACATATTCACATAGAAAACAGTTATTTTAAATTGTAATAATGTTTCACAATTCTATTGTGGTTACTGTATTTTTTAGTCAAATAAACAGCATTGGTAAGCATAAAAATATTTAAAAATAAAAAATTGACCAGTAGTGCAAATGATCCACAATTCAATAGTCATATTTCAAGAATGATGTATATGAATCTGCAGTATTTTTAAGCAAAACAAGTCGTTACATTCTACAAACATAAACAAAATGTATGGCAACAAATATCACATGATATATGCTATATGTTTTTCACCTTTTGTTTTCTCCTTCCCTATCATAGATTCAAGCAACAGACCAAGGCAACCCTCCAAGAATGTCTAAGGCCCGTCTGCATGTTGAATGGCTGCCCCAACCTGAGCCCAGCGCCGATGTGCTGGCTTTTGATGAGCCCCCCTTTAACTATGTGGTGATGGAGACAGATCCTGTCACTGACATGGTGGGAATCATCCGAACGGAGATCCCGCAGAACCTTCTCTTGTTTGACATTATCGGTAAGCACTTCTCTATCACTTATCAAATTTAACTGTATTAGAGTCAGACAGTAAGTATGTTGGGTATCATGGTACAGTACAGCATGTAGGGGGTCTGGTGTCACTGTGATGAGATCTGTGCCAGGAGGCTGATCTTAGCAGTGACACATTTCTTCAGATGACAAGCCAGAGCACCAGAGGAGCTGCCTTCCTCACAGCTCTGCCATCAGTCTCTCTGTAGCCGTGCAAGCAGCACATATTTGCCTGCGGTTAAGGGCTGAAGCTGACCTTCACTCTGCTCCCGCATTCTTACCTTCAGCCCTGCAGACTCACTCCGAGAGAAATGAGCTTCAGTGGAAATAAATCTCAAGCATTTGTAGTAGGGAGGGAAAACGAATCGCATGGAGGAGAATTCACCTGTTGGCTACAGATCTCGTTTTATCTCAGCGTGGTTCTGATATGATGACAGCGAGGCCCGCATTAATTTACATTCGTTATCTTACTCTTAGATACGAACACATTATATTTTAACCAGAAGACTGTGGTCATTCTGATGAAAAAGACTCTTTGATATGAGACCCAGAGTCATACATTTCAGATAACTTGCACATAGCTCTGAATTTGTCATGCATAATTTTGTGATTTATTAATGTTAGGTCATATACAGTATATGTGGTTTTGCTTTGTGCTTTAAATTATGATTTTTTAATTTGATTCTGTACTTGATAAATGAAGCTAGACAGTTAGAAGTGATGTGATTACCTAAATTTATAATTAAAAGTGCTGGTCTGTAAACCCTGAACCTATTTAATTAGGAAGAAAACCAATGACAAAAATACGCAAATATTGTAATAAGTTATGGATTATTACTGTGCATGCCTGAATTAGTTCATTAAAGCATTAAATATTCTATAATGGTTTCATGATGGACTTCAAAGTGTTAATTTATATTAAAAGCAATGATTTACATAAACAGCAGAAAGAATATTCATATTTGATGAGAATATAAGATTATAGAGAATATAAGGTCTGAATCTTAGTGCAGTGTTGGTTAGAAGTTGAATGATTGCATCTCTAGTGTGTTTTACATTAACACTAACCCTGACTTTTCACCATTTAGTTTGAAGGCTTTGTTTCACTGTAGCAGCCCATGAGAAGCCAATTATATATTAATTAAAAAAGATCATCAGACAGCTTTTGTTCAGAATATATTTCAAATCCTCCATCAAGGCCAGTATTAGATATGGTTGATCTTCAGCAAAGAGATAGATCCATTTGAAGACTGCTTTGTAAAGTTTAGAAATAAACATAGTGAATAGGCACCTGAAAATATAGTTATTAAATCAGGACCAGAAAGCCTTCAATAGGTGGAAATTTTTAATAAACACCATCTGTTAAAGCAAGCATGAATTTACCCCCACTGAATAAGACGTCTGGTCTTTTTATGCATGTGCCAAATATTTTCCCTTAAACAATAGTGCTGATCTGATGAATAGTGTCACAGGAGTGCCCTTGTTTTCGGTCATTATTGTACCAGTCTCATGTGGGTGTTAGAGAGAAATTGCATGATTGGTACCCATACTCTGAAATGTGAAATCTACAGTGTGCTGGTGCTTTTCATTAAGGCTTTTTTTGTTGCAACTCTTGTACTTATTGTGCTGATGAAAGATTTAGAGGATTGTACATTTATTACAGTTCACCTGAATCTAACTGTCACAACACTTCATGTTACTCAGCCCTAAAGTAATGCATACGGGTTCACACACAAAGGTTCACTCAGAGGTGTTGATGGTAAACCATCAGATGTGTGAAACATGTTATTTTCTAACGCAGCAGATTTTACATTGGACACTGAGTGTTGACCTAAAACAGAACCAAAGAACAGTACAAAAGTAAACAATTTTCTTCAAATCAAACATTATAATACATTAATCTTCGTTATATTAATATAATATTGAATTAGAATATGAATTAATATTAATATTAGCAGTCAGTAATGCAAAAAGCATGTATATAAACTGAAATGAAGCTACGTGGTTACATAAATTTGTAATTAAAAGCACTAGTCTGTATACAAACATTGTAATAGGTTATTATTTTTTATAATTTTGTTGTAATTATGTAATATTGAAATGCATACATTTAAATAATATTACTGAAATATTCATTAAAAACACATAAACAATGATTAATAGACCAGCTAGAGAAGCAACAAATGAAAATGCACCATAAAGTTTAATAGGATACACGCCCTTTGATGAGTATAATACATGGGAAGTGGTTTTTTGTTCCTTTTAAAGTTGACAAGCCTTTTTTGTGGTTGCATTTATGCGGTTAGTTCAGAACAAACTTCAGACCGATGGGTTGAGAACCAGTGATCTAACCAATAGCTGATGTTATACCTTAGGTGGTGATGAAGAGCAGGACTTCTACATTGAGAAGAACACAGGAAGCATTGTGAAAGCTAGACGTCTGGATGCAGGCAGAAAATCTCATTACAACTTAACAGTCAGAGTCACAGATGGATTTCAGGCCATAACCACTCAGGTATGAGCACACATGCCAAACTCATCACACAATGAATGTCAATAAATGAGAGTCAATAAATTCATAGCGTGCAAATAGAATGCGAGATGAAAGATTTGCCATTGTTATCTGGTCAGCATTTTAATATGTCTCACTTTATGCCAATGGACAGCTTAGAGTGTAGTGGTTTGTCTTTCTTCTCTAAGGCCTACATTCAAGTAGTGGATATAAATGAGCATCGGCCCATGTTCTTGAAGAGCCTCTATGAGGTGAGAGTGCCAGAGGACACATCTCCATGGAAGGAGATCCTTCACATCAGTGCTCATGATGCAGATGCCAACAGTGGACTCTTTTACTCCATCCACAGCAGCCTTAACCCAGACAGCCTCAAGTACTTTCACCTGGACCAAAGGAGCGGTGTGCTTGTCATGAAAGAAGAGCTAGACTACGAAACCATCTCCACTCATACTCTGATTGTGATGGTAAAGAGACACTTGACTTGACTCATCTAGACTCTCATCTCAAGGTCTTATGTAAATAGTAGCCAATGCAATCTGTTACAATTACGGACAAGCTTTGATTAAATGGGCATGAAAACATTTGGTTATTTTCCAGTTGAATGATATTAGAATTCAATTAACATTCATCTTGAGTCCCTCACATAATGATATAGATGGGGTCAGAGCACAGGGAAGACCATAAATCCACATTCCCGAAAGATTCCTGACGTCAATTAAGCACCTAAAAGAGAAAAAAAAAAAAAACATCAGTGGTCAAAAGTTATCTTCCTGACCCTTGCACCACACACACATTAACCCGTGTACTTTATCATTCCAGGTACGAGATGAGAAGATCCCAATAAAAAAGAACTTAGCGAAGGTTGTTGTGCATGTAGAAGACTGTAATGACCACAACCCATCTTTTCTGAGTACTCATTATGAGGGCAACATAAGTAATCTGGCACTCACTGGCATGGAAGTGCTACGAGTCAAAGCCCTGGATAAGGATACAGGGAGCAATGCAGAGATTGTTTATTCCTTTCACTCTGGTAAGACATTTGCCTGGAGCACTATGTTACCTTTGCTTTTTAACAACTTTTGTGTTCATGGAAAGCATAGATACAAGTCTTGCCTTAATATTTAATTTTAATGTGGCATTTATAAATACTCTTGGGTGGCAATTAAAAAATGATAATCATGTTTAATCTGTTTTTGACATTTAACACAAAATCTCTTTTTTTGTCCAGGTGGGAATATAGATGGTGCTTTTGAAATCGATCAGGAGACAGGAAGCATTCGTGTGTCTGATGCATTAGACAAACTTCCACAGGAGCAGTATCACCTCACAGTAAAAGCCACAGATCAGGGCTTTCCCCAGCGCAGTGCCCTTTGCCCTGTTACCATCACCGTAAAGCTGTCTGAATTGACACCACCCAGGTTCTCCTCTGAAGAATACATCACTGAGATAAGTGAGGCCGTGCCTCCTGGCTCCCCTGCACTGTCTGTCACCGCCAGCTGCCCGTCTTCAGTGCTGTACAGGATCAATGACGGCGACCCCAATGGGACATTCCACATCAACATAAACTCTGGACACTTGTCTGTCCAAAACGCACTCGATTTTGAGCAACACCCTTCCTACCGTCTGACAATAAGAGCTACAAATACAGCGGGAGTCTCATCTGATGCAGTGGTTTACATTTATGTGATAGATGAAAATGACAACGCCCCTGTTTTCCATCAGGACACTTATTATGGGCAAATTAGTGAGTCTGCGCCCATCAACAGCATGGTAACTGGAGAGAACAACACGCCGTTAGTGATTAAGGCATCAGATGCAGACAAAGACACAAACGCTCTTCTGGTCTTCCAAATCCTTGAGCCTGCTGCTCAGAAAGTGTTTAAAATAGACCCAAGCATGGGTACCATCTCTTTAAAGTCTACAGTTGACTTTGAGGCAACACCTGAATTTTTCTTCACAGTTCAGGTGTGGGATTCTGGTGAGCCATCGCTAAGTGCCTCCAAGCCATGCAGAGTAAACTTTCGTGTCCTGGACATTAATGATTGTCCTCCCAAATTTGATTTACCTGTATATGAAACTGCCCTCACTTTACCGGTTTTTGAAGACATGGATGTGATCCAAGTGAGAGCTCACGATGCAGATTCATCAGTCGCCTACATGATTTCGGAAAGTACTAGTAAAAATGCTTTTAAAATAGACCAGTCCACTGGAATCATCTCGGTGAATGACTCATCTGAACTAGAGTTTCATAATGAGTTGAAGATCACTGCCTCAGATGGGTTATATAAAGACACTACCCTAGTGAGATTCAATATCACCAGGGCAACAAAGACTAGTCTGAAGTTCGAGGACAGGATGCATGTAGCCACTGTACTTGAGAACAGTACATCTATTAAAATTTTAGCCGTTCTGAGAGCAACAGGTAGCTACCTGAGTGAGCCCTTGCAGTACACAGTCTTGAACCCACATGGGAAGTTTGCAGTGATTCCATCGTCTGGAATCCTGCAGACCACCGGAGTTCCGTTTGACCGGGAGGAACGGAATGAGTACGATGTGGCTGTGGAGGTCCGAGACATGAGGCATCCTCCACGTGTGGATGTCACTTATGTTAAGGTCTATATAGATGATATCAATGACAATGCTCCAGAAATATCAAATTTGCCTCATTCGCTGAAGATATCGGATGAAACCGAACCAGGGGATGTTCTCTTTCAAGTGCTAGCAACCGACAATGACTCTGGTGAGAATGGATCCATACTATTTTCACTGGAGGACGATTTCAGTCTCTTCAGAATCGACCGTTATCTTGGAGATGTGTCGTTACTAAGACCTTTAGATTTTGAGTCTTTGAATAAATATGTTCTCACTGTACTGGCGTCGGATGAGGGTGAGCCGAGTCTGTCCGCCGCCGGGACGCTGTACGTCCAAGTGCAAAATCGTTCTCATCCCATATTTCAAAGCCTATACTACCCATTGAAATTACCTGAGAATATTAAGCCATTTACAACGATCCTGCATGTGCAAGCAAGAAATCCTGAGGGATACCGCCTTATCTATAATCTAGAGGAAGACAATGCCTCCAGGTTCTTTAACATCGATTTCAAAACAGGGGTCTTAAGTGTCACTGATTTCCTAGACTTTGAGACTCAAACAAAGCATATTTTGACTGTTCGTGCCACGGATTCGGTGACTGGCACCTTTACCGAAGCCAAAGTAGAGATTGACGTAGAAGATATAAACGACAATGCCCCTGTCTTTCAGAGTCTGTCTTATGTTGCAGATGTGTCTGAAGGCCTTCCAATAGGCACATCTGTTTTACAAGTCTCGGCTGTTGATAGAGATTCAGGCAGGAATTCAGATATAACTTACCAGCTGGTTGACAAAGAAAATGAGTTTTTTGAAATTGACCCACTAAGTGGGATTTTGGCGACATCGCAAGTATTGGACTATGAAAACTCGCAACAGTTCACTCTGAAAGTTAAAGCAACAGATAAAGGCACACCACCTCTCAGCAGTGAGGCTCAAATCAGTGTGAACGTCATAGATGTCAATGATAACCCTCCAGATTTTAGCGAGCCATCTTATCGGGCCACTCTTGATGAAAAGGCCACTTGTGGCCACATCGTTATCAAAGTTCAGGCTTCAGACCCCGATAGTAAGGATGACCTCCAATATAAGATCCTGTCAGGCAATGAAGGGAGATATTTCTCTATTAATGAATCATCCGGACTTATCTCGTTCTCGAATGTGTGCAAGAGAAACCTGGATCCGTTTTATAATCTCACCGTTGCGGTTTCCGACGGTGTGTTTCAGAAGACTGCCCCTGTTAACATCGACATGACAAACGGCAACAAGCACAACCCCTATTTTAGCCAGAACATTTACGAGGCAGATCTGGCAGAGAATGCAGAAGTGGGAACTCGTGTGATTCGATTGGCTGCTATTGACCCGGACGATGGTCCATACGGCAGTGTTGATTACACTATCATTAACAAGCTTGCTGATGAGAAGTTCTCTATTGACGAAGACGGACAAATTGTGACTTCTCAGTCTTTGGACAGAGAAAATCCATCGCAGCGCGTGATTGCGATTAAGGTCATGGCTAAGGATGGAGGAGGAAGAGTGGGGTTTTGCACTGTAAAGATTATTCTAACAGATGAAAACGATAACGCCCCTCAGTTTAAAGCCTCAGAGTATCAGATTTCGATTCAATCCACGGTGAACAAAGGCTCCCCGGTTATACAGATAATGGCTTATGACGCAGATGAAGGTAAAAACGCTGACGTCACTTACACAGTAGAAGAAGCGGAAGAGGTTACAGAAGATGTTATTGAGGTCAACCCTTTTACTGGAGTGGTCAGCGTCAAAGAGAGTCTGGTTGGTTTGGAGAATAAGATTTTCAGCTTCAAAGTTAAGGCCAGAGATGGAGGCATACCTTTTTACAACTCCTCTGTGCCAGTACAGGTCAAAGTGGTCCCACCGGAGGTCACTCTGCCCCAGTTTACTGAGCCATTGTACTCGTTCTCAGCATCTGAGGACCTCCCTATCGGATATGAGATAGGCACAATAAAGGCGGATGCTGACATGCCACTGATATACAGCTTGGTGAATGGCAACACTATAGACAGCAACAACGAACATGTTTTTGCTGTTGACAAAGACAGCGGTACTCTTGTAATGCAGAAGAACATTGACCATGAAAAAACCAAGGTGTACAAGATCGATGTGATTGCTCAAGGAAATCACAATGGCACCGATGTAGCATCTCTTGTATCTGTTCACATAGAGGTTCAAGATGTTAATGACAATCAACCTATGTTTGAGGCTGACCCCTACGAGGCCTTCCTGGCTGAGAATTTGCCCCCTGGCACCACGGTCATTCAAGTGACCGCTAATGATGCAGATACAAACGTCAATGGAGAAGTCTCATATTCGCTTGAGTCGGAGTTAGATGATATTGCCGATATGTTTATCATTGATTCGCAAACCGGCTGGATTACTACCTTAAAGAGGGCTGATTCTGAGACCAAACAGCTTTATAGATTCTATGTGGTGGCCACTGATCATGGTGACTCTGTCAAACTATCCTCTTCTGCACTAGTTGAGGTTACTATCACAGATGAAAATGATAACCCACCTCAGTTTACAGAGGAACTGTACCAAGGGTCCATCCTTGAGAACAGCAGGCCTGGAGAAACCATTGTCACTCTGACGACTGCTGATAAAGACGTGTCTGCAGAAAACAGACAGATTGTATGTTATATAACAGGTATGCAAAGTCATTTCTGTAGTTAAATGATGCCTCATTGTCTGTAGAGATTACAGTTGTCATAAATCACTCATGAAACTGAGTTATGGTAGTTCTTCTGGCTTTACAGTTCAGCTTTGACATTTTACTTGTTGTATAAACAGTTTTGCATGGGTGAAGTTATGTATTTTGGTTTTAAACAAATACTGTTGGTGTTTTCATCTCTGAAGATGGAGACCCATTGGGCCAGTTCTCAGTCACAGAAGCAGGGGACGAGTGGACAGTGATTTCCAAAAGTCCGCTTGACAGAGAAGACAAAGACAGATATAACCTTAAGATAATTGCCACAGATGGAAGGTTTCAAACATCTGCTAATGTAGAGGTCCATGTTCTTGACCTCAATGACAACAGTCCTTTGTGTGAGCAAGTAAGTCAGATATTCTCCAGAAGATATATGTATGTGTGCTTCTACAACTATGGGCACTTAGTCACTTTGGACATGTAGAAAATAAATGCAAAATAGTAATAAATAAATCCGGTGAAATGAATGCATTTTTTAAATGTAGGAAGAAATAAACAATGAATGCATGGGAAAAAAGTTTCCAATATATTATTCATAAAGTAGATTGAAAAAATTGAAAATCGTTCAAGAAAAATCACATAAAAGTGCCTATAGAAACACCCAAATGCTAAAAGTACTTGGGTTATTGTTCACAAATTACAAAACTTGATGAAATAAGAAGTTAATGTTGAAATATGATGGCAAGCAATTTTTTTTTGAAAACTTCCCACTTGGAATATATTTAGTAACTTTATCCCTTTTCCCAGTTACTTTATACTGAGGCTATCATGGAGAATTCCCCATCAGGCTTGTTCATCCTGAAGATCTCTGCTTCTGACCCCGACATTGGGACAAATGGCCAAGTGTCATTCACTCTTCATGGACCTAATGCAGAGAAGTTTCATCTTGATTCCAGAACTGGTAATTTTGATCTCCAGATCTACCTCCTCCTACATTTTCCTAGAAGAATTCACTGTTTAAAAATAGTTAGAAACAGTGAGAGATTGCCTTTGCTTACTACTGTTTTGAGGAAATCAAATCAACAACAAAGATAAGAGGCAACTTTCCCAGGGCATTTTGAATTTTTGGAATTCCTTGTAAACAATGAGAGTATTTGATTTATGATAAGTTTATGTGACCTACCTTCTTCCAGAGTATCCTATCTAAATGTAACATCTGTTAAGACGGTTATATTGGGTTTCGGCGATACAAGATGCATGAAATGCTTTGGGCAAAGGTAGAAACAAAGGACTGTCCAGCTCTGTAGTGTTAAATTCCTGAAACAGCAACTTTCTTTGTTTTTGTAGCCATATTAAAGAAAAGAAACCACTAACTCCAAGTAAATAATCTGTTGCACACCTTTATCAAATAAATAACTAGTCAAGGCTCGTCTTAGATACCATACATGTTACAACACCTTGTGTTTAACCCTCCCCTGTTATTGTCAGTAAAGCCCTGTTTCGAGTATATGCATGTTTTTTTTGTTTTTTTTAGGAGAGCTGTTCACCCTTGCTGTCTTGGACCGGGAGCGGGAAACAGAATATGATCTTGTTGTCAAAGCGACTGATGGCGGTGGCCGCTCTTGTCAGGCAGACGTCACACTCATGGTGCAAGACATGAACGACAACCCGCCACAATTCTCCACAAGCCACTATGAAATCACGGTGTTTGACAACACAACAATTAGGACGCCTATTGCTGTCATTTATGCCAGAGACCCAGACACAGGTATGGTACTGCTTCTCTTGTCACAAATGGCTGCTTTAAAGCAAAAAACAGCATTAAAAGCCCCCAGGTTTTTTCCTTGACCCATTGCACGCGGGTTGAAATCCTATGGTATGCATCGTTTGATGTGGGATTGAAGGCTGTGACAGAGAAACATGATTAGGGAGGGACAGACCACACCTGGAGATGTGTGTGAACATGTACACATACTGACTACTGTCACAGGGATTCATTTGAATTTGAACTACTTTGCCTTTATAGAATGTCTTCAGGCGAATTAATGACATTATCCTCTCTAAGCACAAGTATCACGCGAATGGGCAAAGTCAAAAACAGAATGTGTTTATCTTGCAATGTGAACATCAATCAATATTTTAGATCCCTTAATCCTAAACTTAACAACTACCTTACTAACTATTAATAAGCAGCAAATTACGAGTTTATTGAGGTAAAGTCACAGTCAATAGTTAGTTAATAGTGAGAAATAAACATATTACTTTTAAAACCCCAAATCATTTTTAGGCATCTGCTGTTCTGCCATTCCTTCACTGAAATACTGAGAATATTATGTTATATAACTCTTCCAGGTATAAACTCAGAGGTGAGATACTCTCTTCAAGGCGCCGACAGCGGCTTCTTCTCCCTAGATGAAATCTCAGGCATTCTGAGACTGGAGAGATCTCTAGCCGATGAGACCAAGACCACTTATGAGATGAAAGTGAAAGCCACTGACCGAGGCCTCCCTCGCCACCTTTTCTCCTTCGCCACAATTACAGTACACGTGGTCATCCTGAGTGATTACCAGCCGTTGTTTCTTAGCTCGGAGTACTCTGTACAGATCCCAGAATCACTTCAGATCGGATCGGAGGTGATCAGCGTGTCTGCCCTCACCAAAGATAGCACTGAAAGTGAGGCTGTGCGATATACTATCATCTCTGGCAACGAAGACGGCCGATTCCAGATAAACCCCATGACAGGTACGGGCTTTTTAATTGAGATTTCTTTTTTGATGCATGTAAAAGAAATCGGTTGATAAAATATACAGCATCAAACATGTCAACGTTGTTACACTTTTGTGTGAGTTTGAGAAACTATTATGATGAAATCAAAGTGCAACCGATAAGAAAAACAAGAAGATATGGTTAGTTTGCAATGTTAGTTTAAATGTCAACAATGAACCTGTATTTAATGCACTCGCACATATTCAAGGTGTACAGGAAAATAGGTTTTTACTTTTTACTTGATAGTTACGTGCCATTTTTAAAGTCATTAAATTGAATCTTTTCTTGAAAATGGCATAACAGTTCTAATATTGTTTTCAAAAAAGTTTGGTCACGCTTTATTTTAAGGTCCAGTGCAACAATCAACTATGACTTTTGCATCAATAAACTCCTAATTTGCTGCGTATTAATAGTTAGTAAGGTAGTTTTTAAGTTTAGGATTAAGAGATCTAAATTATGGTCATGCAGAATAATGGATTAATATGTGCTTTATAAGTACTAAAGAACAGGCAAAATGCTAGTAATGTGCATACCAGTTAATAGTGAGAATATTTCCTTAAAATAAAGTGCTACCAAAAGTTCCTATGTCTTTGACACTCTTATTTTTCAGTAACCGTTTTACTAAAAACTCTGATTTGAAAAGATTTGACTTCAGCCCATGTAACTTGAAGTCAGTGTCACAAAACAATTACACTGACTTTGAGGCTGAATATATTTGTGATCTATGTACAGAACATTACTCATCATTACTTGCAGAAAGTAGACATGATATATTAGCATGCTGCCATTGATCCTCTTTGGCTTATTCCTGTTGTGTGAAGCTGGAATTTTCTTCAGCATGAGTAAATGTTGAGCAGAAGAACCTGTGCTGACATGTTTTGAATCCACACAGGCACTTGCCAGCTTGTTTATTCCCATCTGTTCATTCCTCTTAGTCTCTTCTCTCTCTCTCTCTCTCTCTTGCTCGTGTCCTCTTATCGCGAATCCTCAGAGCCTTTGCGCTGTAGGACTTTTGTGAGAGATTGAGCCAAACTCTTTATTAGCTGTCAAACAATACGCTACTCTGAGTTCTGCTAGCAGGCTTTCTGCACAAATCAGTTGGCTATTTAAAGATAATTTCAATCCAAAAGCTATAAGTCCACTGTGTAGTTGCTTATAGTCTCATAGCACATAACAGTCAAGCTCAGGTCTGCTGGGTATGCATTAGATTTTGTACTTTTTATTTTTGCCTAGAGTGCAGTGATTCTTTTTAAAATGTGCCATCTAGATAAACCTTAATATGGTATAAGAAAATAAAGAAAATAGATGATTTATTGTAGTTCAACAGCAGTTTTCTATGTCAGCAATATTTTCTTTCAGTGGATTCTTTTAGTGAAGTTTGCATGTATTTTTATAAATATATATGTCCCTTTCTTTGAACGAAAGCTGAGGCTTTTTATCTTTTTATCTTTGATTGTTCTCAGGTGTCCTCTTTTCCAAAAAGGGGCAGCTAATCACATTTTAACTTTAATAATCAAAGACTGTTTGTACATGAGAATATTTTTTGCACGTCATGAAATAATTCAAGTTCATCAATCATACATTAAACCACTTGCGCTGTATTATTTTGCCTTTTTCACAATAATAGTAGGATTAAAATATAAATACATTTAATTTTCATCTCTTAAACTTAATTAAATGCAATAAGAACCAGTAACACTGATTGATTCTTGAGCAAGATGATTTACATGATGTAGCCATGAATTACAGAAATAAAAAATATGACCACATTAGACAATCACCTGACCTACTCTGGTGAAAAAGTGATCGTAATTTGATTAACAACATAACACTGCTGACATTTCAAAAGAACTCTTAAATCAGGGGGGGCTTAATGAAATGTCACAGAAATACAGTTATCTAATAGCTATATCACTGAAAATAGCCTCAGGAAAGACTTTAAAATATCAGTTTGCTCCTGCACTTTTAAAATGACTCAGAAATAAAAAAGAAAAACTATAAAAATGAGAATATCGCTGCTTACTTGAGCTAATGGTTGAACTGGCAAGTTTGCACTTGTTTGTTAAAACTGGAAGATCCACAAGGATTAATTTTTGTGCAATTGAGTCGTTTTGCAGGTTACTGTCGGCTAAATAACTAGGTTATTTTCCTCCACCCATACAGACCTTAGTCAAGGTAAATGGCGAATGATGATAAGGCAGTGAGGGATAGATGTACAGTCTGTTCAGCAGGTTGTACTTTTGTTGATCATGGATGTTGATCATCAGTCAAGTAAAGCTGTCCATTCTCACAATAATTATGAAAACAGGCAAAGCTGCTCAACACAGTATTTGTCATTGTGAGCTGAAGGGACATAATCCTTTATTGTCATACTGTATGTGTGACATCAACATTAGAGTATAATAGGAGCTATTATATGCTATAGATTCATAACTGTTTTAGACATTCTGACATGATAAAGTAGGCTACATCATTTTGTCATTACAGGAACTCATGAATGGGACTACTGACTACTTTAGATATCCTACTAAGTAACTTTGCAACTACATGTCGTCAACTAGCAGCAAATTATTCTACTAACCCTAATCTAACAGTCTGCTAATACTCTGAGAGTTAGTTGACATGCAGTTGCAAAGTTACTTAGTTATTAGAATGTCTAAAGTGTATCATCGAAATAAATTGTAACCCATGAATCATATAACCCCTCATAAAATAATGTCATTTTTCCAGTTTTTGCATCTTCCAGTAGATGTCACAGTTTTACATCTTATTACCCACGGTTCAGTGTCACATTGCATCTCTCATGACAAGATGATCCCTGGGCTGTGATCTCTGCACTGACAAAATGCTCTAAAGCTATTTCTGTCATTCAAAGCAAATGAAAAATAAAAATAAGACCAGACATAAACTGATGTCTGACACTGATGGCAATTGCAATCCACATGGACTGTTATTTTTATGAATGCCGAGCTGCATCATTCTCCATCTTACAATTAATTGATCTACAAAAATACACATTTGGCAGAGAAACAGAGCACACACTGATGCATCTTCATCACACTTTATATTGACAAGTGCTCCTTTTGCTTAGACGAGGATTACTATTGCTGTCCACTCTTGCATTGAACACAAGCCCTATGTTCAAACACAAGCACAAACACGCCTATATTGACAGAACGTGTGCCAAGGACAAACACAGCCCTGTTAATAATACGGTGGAGGATCTCTAAAAAAGCCATTAAGTGACACAACATAGCCCTTGATCTTTAACATCAATAAAAAGAGACATTACAGAAAGCAATTTTGCACTTGTTGCAAACTGGATTCTTGAGCTAAGCAAAAATGCCAGTGCTTCTGTTGTTCAATGCCGTCTCGTTTTACTCTAATAATGTGAGCAGACCGACCAGCAAAAGGTCCAGTAGTAAACTTTCTCTTCTGCTTGAGAATGAGATATAAAATAGCAGCGACTACCCATAATGCACGGAAGCAAATCCCACTGGCTTTTTGAATTAAACGCTTTGCTTTAGATGAATCAGCTTCTTGTAGGAATCAACTGCTTTGCAAAAACAGAAAAGGCAACATTGCATAGATTGCAAGATATCATGCATTCAGTCCAACTCCACTGGGAAGTACATTAGAGATATTAGTCGGAGTTTTCTATGTGGTCAGCGGATGCAGCAATAAAAGAAAATCAGCTGGTGTTATATTGAAATGCTTTCAAACCTCATTCTAAGTTTCTGTCAGCACTATTCTGTACTGAGCATACAGTGTGTTAGGCACACAAAACAGCAGTTTAGTTTGGATCAATCTAAAGCAGATGAGCATAAACTTTGAACAATACAATAAATCTTTCATTATCACAATTCACATTAGAAACAGGTTTCTTTTCACCAAGACCCCCAGACCAGCTGGTAATGTGCTTCTGTCACTGGGGAAATGCAATGCCAACTCATCCAACACAAGAGATTTTGTATCCTGCCAGCATTGTATTTTTTTATTTTAAGCCACTATTTAGTATTTTTAATCCAAACTTTTCCCATTTTTCTCAGAACAAACTTTACTTTTCTTTGCCATTTTTGCAATTACTTTGAACCAGCTGGAAACTGATAAAGAGATGGCCCAGGCCTGGATGTGATTTTGTTGTTTTGTGCCACAGGTTTGCTGTCGGTGAACTCTGCGCTGGATTTTGAGCTCTGCCGCGAGTATTACCTGTCAGTGGAGGGAGCAAGGGGCAAACCGTCACTCAGTGACATTGCCACGGTTATCATCAATATCACAGATGTCAATGACAACCCGCCTGTCTTTAACCGCAGTAGCTACAGTGCTGTGATTGCAGAGGACATTTCACCTGGGGACATGGTTCTGCAGGTATCACGCTTTCCCTTACCTGTCACTCAACATCCAATGATAAATCTTTTCAGTCACGCTTTATTTTAGGCTCCAATTTTCACTAAAACTAACTATTAACTGTGACTTTTGCCTCAATTAATGCCTACTTACTGCTTATTAATAGTTAGTAATATAGTTGTTAAGTTTAGGTATTGGGGAGGATTAAGGGATCTAGAATATGGACATGCAGAATATGTGCTTTGCAAATATTAATACTACACAAATCATTAAAATTAAACAAATCAAAATTGTATATAAAGATATGTAAATGCAATAATTATATACAGATGTTAAGAGTTATATATTATGGGAATATTATTAGCTTGAATTAAGTGCATTTTTCTTACCACATCGGAAGGTTATATTTTTTTCTTGTTCAAAGCATAAACCCCATTAAAGAAAGAAAGAAATAAAAAAAAGATAAAATAAAAATAAAATTAAAAAATTAAAAAATTATGCCCTCCCTTCTCTTTCTACACTGTCTCGGGAAATCAGACATAAGAAAAATGTAATTTTTATGAAAACAAGTTGTAATATCCATGCACACTTTGAAAACAAACAAACAAATACAGTGTTATTTTATATTATTTACATACAATTATACTATTTATTAGTATTTTTTTTCTTAGTTATTTTTATATTTTAGTTATAATTTAAATTTAAGTTTTAATCATTTTATTATGTGGTTTTGCCATTTTTTTATTTTTTAATATTTTTTAGTTTTAGTAATTTTAGTACTTCAAATTATTTCAGTTCTGCTAGAGCAACATTTCTAATTTTCGTACATTTTTAAAAATTCATTAATTATTTGATTTCAGCTTCATTTCAGTTAACAAAGTATTGTAATAGATTTACTTTGGTTAAAGTAAATATAGACTTTTAATTAAAGATAGACTTTTAATGGAAAACAACAAAAAATAGCCTACTGATTATAAAAAATTATTTTTAGCATGCTTTTTCTGGACTGTTATCATATTGCCTTTGACTTTATATGTAAGGCGTCTCAGACTTCTCCCACAATGCTTTCTATGAAGAAAAATAATGCCAACTGTTGTCAATCTGGTGACGAGATTTAGACAAGCTATTGTGGCAGCTGTTGAGTGAATGATTTACTGCATCTGTCAGTTAAGCAATCAGAAAAACAGTTTGAATGGAGCAATCAGCTAATGGAGATTGTATATGAGCACTCACAGTCTGCTCAGCGATTCGTTGTGACATTAGCCGTGTCTGATGCAGACCGCTAGATTAGACGAATCTGCAGTAATCCACAGCTTTAAAGCTTTGTTTAATACCACTCAGGTGTGTTCATCTTCCTTTCCTTTCCTAACTGTGCATCTGTCTCAGGTAAGAGCCGTCGACCTTGACGGGCCTCCAAATAACTTCATCATCTACTCTATTGTGAGCGGTGATCCAAAGCAGCAGTTCAGCATCGACCCTCGAACCGGCTACGTAACGGTGCGCTCCACGCTGGACAGGGAAGAGGTGGGTTTCACTTTCACTCCTGAATCACTGCCCAGAGCACATACTCATTTGTTTTATCAGGGATTTAGTTGTATCTGTTGAATCCTGTGATCACAGATGAACATTTTAATCACTACTGTGCATATTTGACTGCTGTTATTGAACGTCGGTGCCGTGATGTTCATATCTTCATAATCCCACTGACACGGCCCCTCGCCTTTCAGATAACGCACTACTCATTAACCGTGCAAGCTGCCGATGAAGGCGATCCTCCTTTATCCTCCGCAGTCCAGGTGACAGTGACCGTGTCTGACGTCAACGACAACCCACCGATGTTCTCGCAGATCAATCACAGCCTCGTTCTTCAGGTAAAAACAACTACCTTTTTGTCTCCCTGCCTAGTTAGTCAATGATTAGGCATTCTTCAGTCAAACAGCTTCAGACGGCGCCGCAATATCACGCCTAACGATCTAGAAGAAATTCAAATGAGCTCTACAGATAACCAAGCAAACATTTGATGATTAAAATGGTTATTTCATGGTAGAATATGTTAAAAATGCGTATTTGCTTCTTGCCGCTCCATCAGACGCAAGGTTCAAATAACCAATTTTCACTAAGCTGCTAGAAAATTTCACAATTAATTACAAACAAAATGCTAGTAAAGTTGAATTAAATTGGAAATTTTGAAGTAGAATGAAACAGTACTTTCTTGTAAAATGTAATCCAATAGTCTTTGTTTTATTTATAACGTCAAAAACTTGCTTTACTTAAAGCCTTTACGTATAATGAATACTAAAATTCGTTTTAATGCATTAATTATGTCTTGTAATAAAACATTGTATGATCTCATGAATAATTGTAACCACAGTTGTAATACATTATAATACCTTTCTATACACTGTTACACCTTTAGTAAATGTAATGCATTAAAACACATTCCCCTGGTTTCACAGACAAGGCTTAAACCTAGTCCTAGACTAAAATGTAAATCTGAGCTGTTTCAACTGAAAGAAACTTGCACTGACTGATCTTAAAACATGTCAGTGCCTTTGTTTTGTCTTAAGATGCACACCAGTAATGCTTTTTTCTAAGGCATGTTTATAAAAATTACTTAAATGTCCTAATTAAACTTTGGACTAATCCTGGTTTAGGCTAAGCCCTGTCTATGAAACCGGACTATTAAAAAACAAACTTTGGTTACATTTATTTATGAAAAGATATAATGCATTACAGTGTACATTATAATACTTGTATAATGCATTACACATAAAGGCATTAAGTAAGCGTTACCCTTTTTTTTTTTTTATCAGTGTTGCAGTTTCTGAGTGTTTCTCCACCATTTTTTTCCTTCAATGCACTGAATCACAAGCATAGGATTGTGGGTCATCGAAGGTGCAAAAACGGGACACGGTTGTTATCACATTTGTGCTCAAAGATGCACAGGGGAAGTCAAGAGTTCAGGCTAAAGAGCCAATCAGCCATGTATAATATAGTCATTTTTTCTGCAGCAGTGTTCGGACTCTGTTTACCCTTTCGGAGTCAGCCGGATCCATTGCTTCTAATTATAGGTTCAACTCTGCTGACTTGGAAATATATTTCACACCCCATTTACCCCCACCCAAGGTGTCTGTGTCTTCAGAGTGCAACGGCTATTTGCCACCACGTAGGTGGTCAGTAACAATTAGGCTCATCTCTGCCAGCCGAGCGCTCCGTTTCAATTACCTGTTCCAGTTGTGCCAGCTTGAAGGAAGACGAGGAGCACATGTCGGTCCAATCAGTAGCACTTTGTTGACAAATGCAGACAGAGTGATAAAAATCACCAGCTGTTCTTGCTGTGTTTTCATTTGGACAGAATTGGGCTGTTTCTTCAAGCTTAGAATTGTTTGCACAGAAGAATCTGGCATTGAAAACGAGTCCCGTGACAGCAATACGCTATCGATTTGAAAAACAGCAAGAAACATACAAACATCAGATTATTTTATACAAACACCATTGATTATTTTTATTCTTTTCCAGCAATTTCTCTCTGTTCGCCATGATACATTCTGTTGCCAGAGCAATAGAATACAATAAAACTCAGAGGAGTGAACTCCATAATCACCTGCGTCCCTATCAAAATAAAGAACACATTTATGTTAATTGTTCATCTACTTTCGAGAAAGGACAGCTACAAGTTTCCTAAAAGTCTGACGGTATTTTCCAAGCATGTGCGGCTTGATTAATGGTGTTTTTCTGGACACAGGAAGGGGAGGCTGTGGGCGGTGGAATTCTGCAGCTGCTGGTAACAGACAGAGATACGCCTCAGAACGGCCCTCCCTTCTCCTTCTATATTGTCTCGGGAAATGAGGACAGGAGCTTTCACATTGACCAAGGAGGACTGCTGTCCGTATCCTCCCCGCTGAGGAGGAGAGGCAAGCCTCAGCATCTGCTAAAAATCCAGGTGAAAGATTTCGTTCATTAATTTCAGTTACGAGTACAGCGCATGTACACATGCTCGTTTCAAGATTGAAGGGATAGTTCACCCAAAAATGAAAGACTGACATCATTTACTCATTCTCATGTTGCATAGGAAAACATAGAAAGAAGATGCTAGACAGATTTTTTTTTAATGCTGCTTCTTTCTCCTATAATGAAAGTAAACATGGATGGGTGTGTCAAAAAGTGTCCAAAGACACTGAAACTACCATAAAATACAAATTTTATGCTATAGGACTATTCCACGCCTTTAGAAGCAATAGTTTTTTTTTTTCATCACTTTTAAAGCTCAGCAACCTCAGTCCTCCTCATTGTGGGGCAAAATTCAGAATTTAAGAATTTTCTCCCCTTCCTATATTAATTTATTATATTATATTATATTATTGGTAAAGAACAAAAAATAGATTTATTTTTAATTTACTTTCAAGAAAAAACAGCTACAACTTTCCTTAAAGTCTTTATATTATATTATATTATATTACAATATTATATTATATAAATGCACTTTTCAATAGGTTGCAAAATTGTAGTTTCAGATTTATTTATCTGTCTGTCTCTGTGTAACCTACATGACCTTCAAGACTTTAAATTTTCAGACAAGGCGTTGTTAACCCAACCTTTGAAATTTCCTTTGCTAGTTAAAAATCATACTTAACAAATTTTGCGACAAGTTAAATATATTAAGTTTCTACAATATATAAATATATTGTGGAAACTTAATTTCCTGTAAAGCTGCTTTGCAACGATTTGTATCGTAAAAAGCGCTATACAAATAAACTTGAATTGAAAAACTTGAATTGAATTGAACTTACAGCATTTTCCTTGAATTTAAATGTAGCATTTTAATTTAAAATTTTAAATAAATTTAAAATGTTCTAGTTATGCTTCCTTTAACTCAAATTTGAATTGGAATTCCGAATCCTGTTTGCTACCTCAGTTCAAGTTTAGAACTTGCATCGGAAGTTGAAATGTATTCTCAATTAAATTATAAAGAGCACACAACCCAGGTCACCATTCATTGTGATCGTATAGAAAAGAGCATCACGAACATTTTTCAAAACTTCTCTTTCATCCTGTCTTCCACAGAAGAAAAACAAAAAGTCATACAGGTTTGGAACAACAATAGAGTAAATAAATGATGACAGAAACTTTCATGTTTATGTGAACTATACCTTCAAATGGAATATGGCATGTATGGGACAGTACAACCTGACCTATACTTGATTGTTATCTGTGGACCAGTGATTCTACCACACCGTCTTAAATTATTTAAAGCACTCTTCAAAGGTCAGGGTATTGTTTGCATGTCGCAATGTTTTTTTCACACATCACATAAATATCATCTCCACAGGTCACTGACAGCGGCCACCCTCCTCTGTCCTCAATATGCGTGGTGAAAATCAACATCACAGAGCAGAGCCGATATCCACCCACTGTGACTCCGCTAGAGGTTTTCATCACCACCGCCGGCGGGATGTTCTCAAAGCGTGTCATCGGCAAGCTGCACGCCACAGACCAAGATCCCCAAGACGTCCTGTCTTACAAACTGGTTTCTGATGGCCTGGACCAAGGCTTGTTCTCTGTGGACGCAGTGGATGGGAAGATCGTGGTGGAGAAGAACCTGGATCCAGGCCTGTACCACTTGAACGTGAGCGTGTCTGATGGGAAATTTAGCATCTGGGCGGGAGTGAAGGTCCACATTTGGGCTGCCGCTCAACACGATCTGGATCAGGGCTTCACGTTGCAGTTGGCTGGACTTTCGGCGGAAGAGTTCGTGTCCGATCACTGGAGAGGCCTCCAGCGCAGCCTGGGCTTGGAGCTGAACATCCCCAGACAAGAGCTGCACATCGCCAGCTTGCAACAGCAGCCAAACTCTGTCAACATGGAGGTCCTTCTGGTCCGGAGAGCTCAGGACGGCTCTGTTCAGCCCGTGTCTACTCAGCGCCTCACCGGAGTCCTTTCCACCGTAGAAGATACGCTGGGTTTAAACGTCATGAGACTGAAGCATGATGGTTGTATGGGCGCTGGTTGCCCACCTCGGGGTTGCAGGAATGCTGTGGTGATGAGGCAGGGGAGAATGAGTAACTACGCCACAACACGGGCGAACTTCATCACACCGCAGCACAGCTGGGAGAGCGTGTGCTCCTGCAACGGTAGGTGGCAAGACCACCAGCGTCTTATTTTGCATTCCACTGAGGATTTAGACAAACCCGGAGGCCTTGAATATTATCTTGTTTCTCACATAGTTGCACCTTTCTGGGTCTGCCTTAAAGGGACAGTTCACCCTAAATGAAATGCACCCTCGTGTCATTCCAAAATCATATGATTTTGATTGTCCAGAAAACACAAAAGGCGATGTTTAGTGGAAATTTCAAGCTGCACAAGTGACCAGGGGCTTTCAAGCTCCAGTAAGGAGCAATAGTCTATATCGGTGGTTCTCAACCAGGTGGCTAGGGCCCTCAAGATGACACAAAATAAGACTAAATAAGCTCTAAAATAAGCTAAACAATAAAAAATAAAGATATTTCTTATACTTCACCCCCTCAACAACTGTTGTTGTGTTTGACAAACCTCATTTTGTGTTTCCCACCTCATTTTAATACTGTGACCCCCCCCCCCCCCCCCCCCAATTGATCCAGTAAATAGCAAGTAACATGGAAAAGTCATTGGGTATTTGAATATTGTCCTGGACATTGGGGGCCTTGAAGACCACTGGCCTATAAAAGTTTATTATCATTATACTCCAAGGTGTCCAAAGTTATATGGTCGAAAAAATGTTGCTATTCACAAAACATTGTCCCTCATTGTCTCGTTTGTCTTTTAATGCTCTTATTTAAACCTGAGACATGCAAGAACTGAAGGCATTTGGCATCATTGACATCAAATCTAGTGTAATGTGTTGTGGCGCATTATATTTAAATAAATGTGAACATGAATAAGATTTGAAAGCTATGCCAGAGGGAAAGATATTTAATGAATAATGTCTTTAATTTCAGTCTCTAGCTTATATATACACTAGGAGCACTATAGTATAGTATGATACTTTAATTGTATTTTTTAAGAGCTTTATGGCTTCAGGTCACTATGTGCTTTCATTTTTCATTTGATTTTTTTTTTTATGTACACTACTGTTCAAAACTTTGTTTTTTAATGCTTTTGAAAGAAGTCCTCTCTCACCAAGGCTGCATTTATTTGATCAAAAATACAGTAAAAACAGAAATTTAAAATGACCTTTTTATATTTCAATATATTTTACTGTAATTTATTCCTGTGATGACAAAAATGAATCATTACTGCAGTCTTCAGTGTCACGTGATACTTCAGAATTAATTATAATATGCAGATTTGCTTCTTATTATTATCAATGTTAAAAAACAGTATTTTTATTCTTTTATTCAGGATTTCTGAATAGAAAGAACAGCATTTATTTAAAAATCTTCTGTGACTTTGTATGTGTGTTTACTGTAATTCTTGATCAGGTTAATGAATCCTTGCTGAATAAAAGTATTATTTTCTTTTTTAAAAATCTTACTGACCCCAAACCTTTTAATAATAGTAGCCTATATGTAAACAGTGCAGTACTTTGATTTTTTTGGTGAACTCTTCCTTTAAGATGTCTGTCTTGATGTCTGTTAATAGGCCTGTTTGACTTGATTCCAGTTATTAGTTTCATGAAGAAGCAGACAGCTGCTTCAAATTTTGCCAAATGTTTTACTATTTATGCTTCCTGCGTTGCAGAGTCTGCTGTGAGATTTGACGGCAAGGGTTATCTGAAATACCTCTATCAAATGGAAGAGGGCAAAGAAAACTTCCATCTGTCTCTTCGACTCAAGACGTCTGCCGCACAGGGCACAGTGGTGTCCACCAATGCCTCTGACTGGGGAAAATTAGAGGTACGACATTTTTCAAACACACTGAGTGAATTGCTGTAGGTATAAATCTAAAATACAAAGAAAACCCGTCATCCAGATCACAATAGAATGATCACAGGAAACTTCCCTCCACCCCATGACAAATGCAATGTCCAAATGTTTGCAGTAGAGGCTTGTTTGTTCTCATGAACGACTAACTGCGCATTAAACGCGTTAATATTCAGGAGCACATTCCAGAAGGGAATGAAAGCGCTTGTGATGTGGATTTCATCCCACCCTTTGAGCACATCAGGGATAAATCAACCTGTATTTCTGAAATGAGTGTTATGATGAATTCATGGCTGACTGCTCTCCTTCTTTGACTCAAGAGGCGCAGTGAGGGCTCTTTGAGTATTTGTTTATTTAAACGGCCTAATGCAGCTTTGAAGCTTCAGCTAGAGGAAGTCTTTATGGTTCTGCACAAAAGACTGTAAAGTGCATTCATGTTCTATACATTGTGAGGAAGATAAAGAATGCGGCAAGCATGACTTGAAACGCTGGCCTCTGCTTCAAAATCATATGACATCTCTCCCGGAGGACACTTCATTTATGCACCATAATTGAATATTCAATTTAAATGGCTTGCAACATCAAAAGTGCACTCTCCTTTTTTTTCAAAGCTTTACCTCTGGGTTTTGAAACTTGGCAAGCTGGACCATTTCATTGTTGCAGAGGGGCTTCAAAAGGAATTGTTAAACATGGTCATCCAAGAAATCTTCAGGGCATTCATCTTCACACGTTGCAAAGCTATACATGACATAATGTGTCTCTCTGGAGAATTAACATTCTGGCGCACCTCAGCAAATTCCTATCACTCTTTTAATTTGAGAGGAGCAACAGCTCGTGCTTTGGAAACTTATAAAATTTGAATCAACTGCTAAGCTAGTACTTTCAGTTTTCTTACCTTTTAAGTAATTACTTTCAAATGGAAATTGAGCCTATTTGAGCAAAGGCACCTGTGACAAGAGAAAGGGAAGAAAAGGTGACTTGTCAGTTAAGCAGCTGTAGCATTTATGAATACTGACAGCTGCGATCTAACATTATTAAGAGAAACGAGATCTGTGGCGGGATAGATACGCTGGAACTGATACCCTTTAATGCAGTGAGGAGTCCGAGCATGGGGGCATTGAGCGCAATAATTAGGTTTTTCTTCTAACCGGACTCACATCAAGAGGTCTGTTACGAAACCTACCTAGACAGCATTGTAAGACATCGCAGACACGATCCTGATGCCAAGACTCTTCCGAACAGCAGGGAACAAAACGATTCATCTAAGATCCATTATTTGGCCAAATTCTATTGCAAAATAAAAAATAACTAAACTAAATACATATGTTAAGCAGCACAACTGCTTTCAACATTGATAATAAAAATTAATGTTTCTTGAGCAGCAAATCAGCATATTAGAATGATTTCTGAAGGATCACGTGACACTGAAGACTGGAGTTTTGATGCTGAAAATTCAGCTTTGCATCACAGGAATAAATTACATTTTGAAATACATTCAAATTATGACCTAATTATTTTAAATTGGAATAATATTTCACAATATTAAGGTTTTTACTGTACTTTTGAGTCAAATAAATGCTGCCTTGGAGACTTCTTTATAACACTTAAAAGTCTTACTGGCCCCAAACTAGTATAAATACATTCATACAAAATCAGTTGAGTCTATCACTGTTAAAAAGTATCAATAAAAATGTTTATTCTAGTAATCCAATGGTTATCAATCCTGTTCCTGTTTAAATCACATGCTATTTGTTCATGTGGAGTTACTGCCATCTTGAATAGGATGCTGCCTATATGAATCCAGTGGACAATAAAGCAGCGCTTTACAGAGCTTTCATCCATCATGCATCGAGGGATAATTACAATAATCAAGTGAGAGTTATTAGTCAGACAGTATGAATGTGTATAGGATGATCAGGACATTTTTATTATCCATAAATGGTGTATTTTGCTAAAACGACCAGCGCAATATACATTATCTCACTTAATACACAGCTGCCTGCCAAATAAATTAATGCACATTGATGTGAGTCAAAATTATTTTTATTTGGCCACAGAATGCCATGACTGAACAATCAAGAACAAATATTCCCAGAGAATGAGTCTAACCACATCAGCAAACAGATTTTTTGCCGTCATATCTAACAGTCATCATTTCTTAAGAAAAATAACTGGGCAGGGATTATCACTTTAAGTATACTCTCTACTGCTTGCTGGACTGTAAATGTTTAGTTGGCTGATGTTTTATTTCCGATTTACAAGCACAGCGAGATCATGTGCTGTATGTTTTTTTGATGTGGACTCTGGTGGATAAACAGCCTTCTTACCTGTCAAACTCAGCATTGCCCTCGAGGAACCAAAACTCAGATCGAACATTCACCCTCGATGAGTTCTCTCGGGAAAAGTTCCTCATCCTTTTTTGTGCTCATCTCACCACCACCACCACCACTGCACACTCAGCTCAGCCCAGCACAGCAAAATCAAACAGCAGCTCCGTCCAATGAAAGCAAATGAGCAAAACCCATGGGCTGACTGGTATCAGATCAGAGCAAAAGGCTCTGTGCTTCGCTTCTCACATCGCAAAACTCTCTGAAGATTCTGCCGCAGCAATTAAGAGGCTGGTGTGAAGGAGATGATTGTTAATAATGCATACTCTCAGCATCAGTGTAATACTTTCAAATGTGAACTGCACACACACAAGCTATGTTTTTTTAATGCACAGAACAGGAAACTAATATATGCATATTTGAGTGACCATTATTTGTGGGTGGATTGCTGAGGAGGCATAATGTCAGCGTCTGTTTGAATGCTTTGCATCACAAAGTTGTTGGTGCGATTGAAGGAGAACTAACCGCGTTCTCCCACGAGCTCTGTTTTTCACAACTACCTTCAGCGCACACAAAGGGCTTCTTATCTCCCACGGAGCGAGCGCAGGGAGCACACGCTTCCAACTGTGCAAAAACACAACCTATCTAACCTACCTCAGCAAGAGCTTCGCTGGCTCTTCAGCAACCTGAGCACAGTCCGTAAATATGTAACTTTATTCAAGCCGCAGACATCAGGCTAAAGCTAATAAGTGTGTACTTTTGTTTTGATGTTTTTTGAATATTTGTCAAACTGAAGGTGCTTTTCTGGGTCAATGACGTGATGCTCATTTTTCTTTAGCCTTTTCAAAAATACATTCAGTTTGCAATTCATACATGCAGTGACTTGGCTATGTCTCTTTAGTGATGAACATGCATTAAATTTTCTACTCCACTACAAACTTATTTCTTTTGTCGAATGAAGGCCTTAAAGTTGGCCGAAACATCACTGTTTTAAATAAAAGTCAAGTCTATGTTTGTAGAGTGAGAGTTCCACTTTTCTTTTGAAGTTTGAGATTCAGATTTTTTCGAGTTGAACCTCCTCTACAATTGGTTGAGTATCTGTTTAGTATTTTACAGCTTTGTCAAGATTGTTAATTTGTTAATGTAGTTCAACCATAGACTATAAAAAGAAATGGACTATGCATCTCCACTTCCTTCCACTATACAAAAGTGAAGCCAAAACATCCCAGTATGGCTGCTGTCATCTTGCGAAAATAACATGACTTGGAGCCTGATTCTGCACGGTAGTAGTCTAAGCCTCAGACGTCACGCCCACGGACTGTTGACTGAACATCTGATGCATATCGCACACAAAATTGGAAAAACTTCAGGAGTTTCAAAGTCATCATTGGATTGGTTGAATTATACAGGATTTCCGGGAGATGTGTGTGTCACGTTCTGTAACGTTCCATCTGGAAACAAAAATGCTATGATGCCAAACCCCCTCATGGAAGAAGAAAACCATCGTGTTTACAACTGTGACAATGAGTGCTTATCAGGATCAACTGAATGCTGGATTTTCAAAAATATGTGAAATATTTAAAGTTCGCAGAATAGAATCTTTAAAATATGTCCAAGAGTTTTACACGTCAGTCTGTTATTGTGGGCACATTTCCATGCCCCTAAACATGACGCGGCACGAAACGTGATTGGTTGCTTTACCTCTCAGTCATGTGGTCTCTTGGGCGGACCTTGGCCATTCAAAGCGGCCAAGGTTCCCAGAACTTCTGCAGTCAGTCTAGTATGGTAGTGATTCATTTGAAGCCTGAGTTAGCACGGTACTGATTTAATTGGTGCCTGATTCTGTGCAGTAGTCATTCATTTGGTGCCTGAGTCTGCACAGTAGTGATCATGAGCTGGAGTCGCGGTATCAAAGTCCCACCAATCACAAGCTCACAATCCCCTGTTGAAAAAAACAGCAAATGCTGGTTAGGTATGTTTTGAAGCATTGTTTAAGATGATCCTTAGCTGGTCATGTGCTGGTCCTGAGCAGGAGCTAGTTGTTAAGGACCAGCTTAAACCAGCTCAAATCAGCAGCCATGCTTCAAAACATACCTAACCAGCATAAGCTGTTTTTTTCAACAGGGTCATGACACAGCACACCATTTTTATAGCATCAAATAACTAACTAAAAGCAAACTTATTAGGAAAAAATGAACACTTGAACATTAATGTGACAAGAACGATCTAAAATGATGGAAACCATCTTTGGGAAATATTTATTTAAAGTGTAATTAGATTATTTAGTTTAGCTTAGATCCCATTCGTTTACATGGAGATGGCGGGGTTTATGACCTACACTGCAGCCAGCCAATTTTTTTAATGGTTACACCACATGATATTTGTATAGTTACTAGATTTAACCTTTTTATTAAGAATGCTGTAGTTTAAGTTTTTCAAATCCCCATGAAATAGACATGAATACAAAGAGTACATTTCTAACTTTTAAAAAAAAAATTCCCGTTCTTATCATGAATGCTGTTATTTGTCATTGACTCGTGTGTGTGTGTTTTTCTAGCTGGTGGACAAGGAGCTGTGGCTCAGATATAGATGTGGCAACATGCTTCCTGCCAGTCTGCATGTGGCCAACCACCCTGTGACTGATGGCCGCTGGCACCACGTCTCTCTGGAGGTCAACGGCACAACCCTTAGACTCACCATTGATGCCAGCCACTCCAACTCGGTGGTTCTGCCTCAACCCTGCAGGCTCAGTCAGTCCGGTGGGGCCCTGGTGCTAGCCAGCTCCAATCCCAGCACAGATGCAGAGCGCCTGGGCTTCACCGGCTGTTTGGAGACCGTACAGTTCAACGGAGAGGCAGTGAGAGGAGAGGAGGGGACGACAGGAACTGGCCCGCAGACCGGCAGGCTCTTCGGGATCTACCAGTGCTGCTCGGATGTGAAGATCTGTGCCAGTAATCCTTGTGAGAATGGAGGCACTTGTGTTGAAGAGCCCAGTGGAGGTGGGAAAGCAATGTTACTCTAAATTTGCACACTGTTTTACCTACCATTTCTTAAAATCTGATATGCAAATTAGGTCAGCAAATCTGAATGCCATTTGCACAACATAGTTTCTTGCTCGTCTACACTATGAGTTTTGATATATGGATGATTATAATGCTACTTTATTTAATCAGCATATTGCTGCCGTGATCACTAGAAAATGTACACAAACATCTCTGTAAAATTAAATGCATTTTATTGCCACAATAATCATATGTGTAGAAATAATAGTTTGCAATATAAATAATAAAAAATAGTAATAATAATGAATTGATAACACTTTACAATAAATTTAAATCATTACCATTATTAAAAATTATAAAAATGAATTTATTGGTACCATTTTACAGTAACGTTTAAATTAACAACAGTAAAGTTTAAATTATGCAAATATAAAAATTAACAATTAGTTAACAGTAAACAATAATATATTTACTGTATAAATCAAAAATAACCAAGATTAATAAATGCTGTAAATAATAAATAATAATAAATGTTTACTGTTTGTTTAAAAATGCATGAACTAATGTTAATGAATTGAAGTCATCTGTACCAGAACCTGGTCAAGTTGGAGGTTGGAAGTAGTTAATGAAATTGTGCTAAAGTCGTGCAAATGTATTCACCCTTTAGATTTCACCTTTTTTTTTTGTAATTATTTTTTAATTTTTTTTATCTGTTTCATGTTATAAGACTGTGAAGTAGGGAATTAATTCTCGAATATTAAACAAGGTCCCTTAACAAATTGGTAAGGGACAACAAACAGAAATGCTGGAAGGTCTTTGGAGTATCTAAGCCGCACTACACAGATATGGAAATAAAGCCAGGGAGATGATAATCTCTGCTGTATCTCCATTCAAAAGATCTCTCAGTACCCCAGTGTCGGTCTACACTTTCATCTCAGCACAGAGAAGTTCCCATGGAAATGTCTTTGTTATCTTGACTATTACTCTAAGATGCATTTTTTTTCCCCATCTGTCCTCCAGAGTTTCGCTGTAGCTGTCCATTGCCGTATTTTGGCTCTCGCTGTGAGAACGGCATCCTGCCGGACGATCCTTGTGCATCCCAGCCATGTGCTAATGGTTTGTGTATGCCAAATAATCAAGGGTACATCTGCAACTGCTCTGCACAAATTGCTGGAAACAGGTGAGACTCACACAGCGAAGCTCTTGAAATCACACATGCATATTATGTCCTTGGTGAAGGGATTGAGAAGTCTGATTAATTTGCATGAGAATGAATACTCGCCCAACAACGAGTTACGTGCATTATGTGCATATGCCATTTGCTGTGCACGTTTGAGTTAACAAATTAAAACGTTATTGATTATCCTCATTCATATATAACACTAAAGCTTGAGCAAATTAGTCATGGAGTGAGAATTTCAGTCAATAGATGTCCTTCTGTGTCTCTGTCTCTGTGCGCATCAAAGCATAACACTGTATTGGTCACCAAAGCATCACTGTTTATATGTATATTCTGAAACTGGAAACTTTACAAACACTGTTTACTTATGAAATAATGTTAGATTTTTATGTCAAAAAAGCAAAATGCAATATTTTTTTTTCTGTAGGTGGAATTATATAGTATTTACAGTCTAGAATGCTGGACGTCAACCTACGCAAAATGATAGCTGATAATATTTAAAAAAAAAAAAAAAAAAAAAAATCATAAAATATTCTTTTTTAATATATATATTAAAAATGATTATTTTCACCAGTATTGCAAGGCAAAGGCCAGAAAAGAACATTTTACCATCATGTATAATGCCGGTACATATGAAAACTAAGACCGTATGTTTAGATTAAAGAATATTAATAAAGCTTTTTTTAACACTAGAGTGTTATTACATAAGTAGTAAGAAATATTACTGGAAAATATGTAATATTAATATAATAAAATAATATAAATTATTTTTTATTTAATATGAGTTAATATGCACTTATTTTCTGGAGTAGCTAACACAATGTTAATCTTAGAAAAAAAGACAAATATTAAAAACAATTTAGCCTGCTAAAAATAAAAGTCTACTCTACAGAAACTGAATCAATAATCAAATGTGAAAATAAAACACTGGATGGTCTTCCCCGTATTAATTAAATATACACTGATTTATATTAATGTTACTAAAGTTATTCAGTGAAGAGGAGTGAATGTTTCTCTAGTTTTCTCACCCACATTCAAGTGTTGATAAAAAAGAATGCACAAAGCTAGAATAATACTTTTTGTTTGTGTTTAAAAACTTTTGACATATTGCATTTTCAGATACTCATACAACAAAATATTCTGATAATTTTGTGAAAATGCTCAAAAATGCTGGCTGTGCCTGACAACTTTTTTTAAAAAAAAATGCTAACAGGGAAAGAGTTAACTGCAGCATTCTATAATATCAAATTATCAAAGATAAAATAATGGAATGAATTAAAAAAAGAAAATACTCTTCACGCCTGTAGGAAGAGGTGTGTAGCTGGCATTTTTGATTTTATTTCTCAAGCTTGATAACATAACTGTTTTTCCATAAATAAAGAAAATGTAAAAGAAATGCATCTGGTACACTGGATGTTTGGAATGAGAAAAATATTCAGTTTTGATAAGACGGCATATGCCATTTCCATTGAATGGTCTCTGTGACTGAGTGTGAGAATATCTTGATCAGTGTGGCCCACACACACTCTCCTACATTCAGTCAATTGTTCCGTCTCTTTGCAGATGTCAGAATGCATGCACTCCCAATCCATGTCTCACTGGTTTCGCCTGTTCAATGGCGGGAAACTCAATCCACTGTGAGCGCACCACCTTCCCTCCTTATGTGGAAATCGCAGAGATCTGCGCAGGCATGCTGGGGCTTGTCCTCCTCGTCGTGGCCTTTGTGTGTTTCAGAAAACACTACGTCAGCCGCAAGAAGCACAAGTCCGGCTGCGTGCAAGATTCCAATGGCTACTTCCCAACGTTGCCCAAAAGCATGATGAAAGAAACCGAGATCAGCTCTCCTATGGAGATCAGCACCCTGATCGGCTCTACAGGCGATCTGGACAGCAGTCCTTTCCGTTCACTCAAAATTCGAGAACAGCGGGAGCTCGGCCCTCAAGTGGGCTCTCGGTCCAGGCCTCAGGGTCCTGTGATTTGCAGCGTGGCCCCCAATTTACCCCCTCCACCCTCGACCAGCTCTGATAACGACTCTATTATGAAAAACAACTGGGAGCACGACTACGAAGGTGAGAACTTGAGTTTTATTTATTATTTTCCCAGCTTCGGCAAGCACTTCACTTCATTTGGAATTTAGTCACATCATAAAAGACGAGAGCGGTGGAGGACAAATGGCTGCGTGTGCTCCTGCAGGTCAATGGAAAAGCATGTGTGGGTCATATTCAATTACATCTTCTGTTTGCTGCAGCACTGAGTGCTTTCTCATGTGTGCCTCTTTTTAAAAGCTACGGCTTAAAAACTATCACATTTAAAATTGTGACATACTAAATTCTCAAGCACATCCTTGACACTCAAGCATTTCAAAAACAGCTGAGAATTTAACTACTTTTTGAATTTTGACTTAAAACATGGCTAATTCTTACTAAATTGAAATAGCAGGACAGTATTTACCTAATGCAAACGTGTCTCTGCTGTTTGTGGCACATCCAGCATTGCCTTGATGGAAAGTTTATGAGTGGATCCCCATAAACTGTCATAAACAGTGCAAAACATTCACATCCCACTCACATCGTGGGAAAACTCTGAGCGACACTTTATTAGTTTCATATATTTGGACATACTGGGTATTTTATTGGTTTAATAATAAAATTAATGTCACACACCAGTGACAGAAATTTTCTCCTGCTCTTGCCATTAGGGATGCACAATTTATCGGTACCCATATCATTATTGGATGATGGTGGAGATTTTCAATTTATCATTATGTCAGTATGTTATCAGATATATTGGTGCATATTTTGTGTGTTTAATTGTATTTTATTTTCCCTATTTATAGATTTAACCCTGTTATCTAACTCTCACTTAAAGTAAATCTTTAAAAACAATTTAATAACAAATGTAATTCTGTACATTATAAGGTTGTGATTCCTTAATTTACTTGTAGTTTATTATTTTTTATTAAAAAAAATAATTTAAATGAGTAAAAATAAATAAATAATAAAAAAATGCCCTACTGTCCAAAAGTTTGAGGTCAGTAGTATTTTTTGTTTGTTTTTGAAAATAAAAGTATCCTTTGGCAAGGACACTTTAAAATGGACCAAAGTATTAAGCAACACAACTGTATTATTGATGATAATAATAATAATAATAATAATAAATGTTTCTTGAGCACCAGAATGAACTCTGAAGGCCATGTGACACTGAAGACTGGAATAATGACTGCAGAAAATTCAGCTTTGCCATCACAAATAAATTATATTTTAAAACATATTAAAAACGTCTAAATACAAGTTAAAACAAATATTTTAAATAGTAATAATTTTTCAAAATATTACTGTTTTCACTGCATTTTTCATCAAATAAATGCAGCCTTGGTAAACTTCTTTTAAAAACATTAAAAATCTTACCAACCCCAAACTTTCAAACAATAGTGTTTATCGGCCATAACATGAAAATATAATTTTAATATTGGTGCATCACTACTTGTAGAACACCTGTATAGACCAAGTGCAACTGAAGTCATGTGGTACAACTAGACCTAACTCATCTACTAGTGTCAGAACTAATTTGTGCAAGAAATAAACGATTTCTAATAATAACAACTCTCATTCACAGTGTATCCAGCTGATCCTGACTACTACGGCCGTCCCGCGGTTCAAGAGTTCCCACAGTTTGACATTGTGGAAAGCACCTACTCGACGGCTTCCACAGAGTCGCGCAGGAACTCTCGATTCGGAGGCTTCCCTTTCCCGCTGGACCGCGCCGACCGCCGCGCTCCATTACCCCCTTGTTACAGCAATCAGAATTTAGATGACTTCTTAGGGCCGGACGGCCTGCCGCTACCCAGCTCTCAGTGCCCTAATGAGTACACTGCCATAAGCTACTACCCTACCCAGCACACACGCAGCCTGGACAACGTCTCCAGCGGCTATAAGAGGCTCAGCGTGCGTTTAAGCGTGGCACAGCCTTCATACGCGGACGGCGACGGCTCCAAGCGGCCTGGATCTACTAGAAGGACATCTCGCAGCTATGCTGGCTCAGATATGGTGGAGAGTGACTATGGCAGCTGCGAGGAGGTCATGTTCTAAGAGACTGCGGTGGATCAAAGGTCCCGTATGAGTGGGGTTATAGAGGGGAAGCTCATCTCGTACATATAGTATATGAAGCTCAGTGGCTGAAAGCCACAGAAGCACTATCAGTATTAAGTCACTTCCAGGGAAAACAAATAGATTTGTGTGAAATGCAACTTTCCTCATTGTTTGCCCTTTATGAATCTCTGGAATTATTGCATGACCTTAAAACGTCTACGGTGTGTGGTTATAAATGATGTTATTAGTGTGTAGAGATAATGCGGCCTCATTTGGTATTGCGGGTCAATCGCACCCCGTCCAGTTTGATTGGAAAAAGTTTATTTTCAGCACGTTAAATGACTGATTGTAGTGTTGCATGTCATTATCAGATTGGAAACCAGCTGTAGGGTGGATGATTATTTCTTTAAAACATAGCTGAGGTGTGTTGATCTCCGAGCCCATATGTGCTCACCGAAATCAGCGTGCTATGAAATTTGAAATGTTTTCAAGCGTTCCATATGGTGTAAACATTTTTAGCGATGGCACATTTCACTGCAACAAAAGTATAGAGGTTACATTGATTTGTACATGCGACTGAAGCAGAGGCTGGTTCCCTGCTGTATCAAAAAATTAGTACACAATGTGAAATATAAGACGTATGTTAATGAGATATCAAGTATAGGTCCATGGTAAGTTGATGTGTCATTGGTTGTTGGTAAATTTACCTTGTAAAAGGAATAGTTCACCTAAATTTGCTAAAAATGTACTCTCACTCAGGCCTGTAGTTTGTTTTTTGAAGGGAACAGATTTGGAGAAATTTAGCATAACATCACTTGCTTGCCAAGTGAATGGGTGCCGTCCAAATGAGAGCCCAAACAGCTGATAAAAACGCGCAAAATAATCCACACGACTCCAGTCCATCAATTAACATCTTGTGAAGTGAATAGCTGCTTGTCTGAAACAAATCCATCATTAAGGCATTTTATGTACAAACTGTTGCTTCTGTCCAAAATATGAGTCCATAATAACGCTTTCCTTAAGTGAAAAAGTCCATTTCACATCGTCCTCTCACAACAGGACATGGACTTTTTCACAGTGGTGAGCAAGTGATCTAATGCTAAACTTCTAATGCTGAAGAAACAAACTCATTTACATCTTGAATGGCCTGGGGGTGAATACATGTTCAGCAAATTTTCATTTTTGGGATTCCTTTAAGATGTGTCTGAATTGCTGCGCTTGGTGAATAGTAATTTGAAATGTGAACTCTGGCTTTATCTTCTCATGCTGCAGACATTATGCAGTTTTAGAAGTTTTTCGTGATCAAAGGCAATCAAACTTAAACCATAAAAAATCTCTGTGCAGCTTTTTATGGCTCAATTATGCTTCTTGACAAACTGTCATAATGCTTACTAATCATTAAAATGATCAAAAATACTGCCAAAGTATGAAAGAAACTGAACTGATTGAGGAATCATATATACTGTATGTGTGTATATTCTAAAGCACTTCTGTCTTTGAACTGTATTCATAACATTGATGTCATCTTTAGGGTTCAGTGTTTTTTGTTATGAATAGGGATTTCCAACAGAGTACATTTTATTGGATGCAAAGATGACCTGAATGCGACTGGCTTTGGAGACTGGTTTAGCGGACTGCTGCATGTCATCAAATGATCTTGCATGTGCTCCCTTCCCTCATTGACTGTAGTCTATAGTGTTTCAAATGACTTAGTACAGTGTTGATGTACATATTATAGGCAGCTGTGGCAAGTATTTGTTGTGATCTGCCGTATGTTTGTGCAGTGGGTGGAAAGTGCGAATGTAATTTTTTGTATTTTGAAAATTCAATGTGGGATGACTCCCATGTTTTAAATAAGTTCCTCCGTGAGAGAATCTGTGTTGTCTTTGCCATTTCCCATCTATGTAAAAAATACTATGAAATATATAAAAATAAAATTGTTTAATATACAGAATGTACTGTGTTGTATTATAATCTTATAGACTCAAAAATTCAATGTCTTTTTTTTTTTTTTACTTCAGCAAGAATGCATTGGTCAAGAGTGACAGTAAAGACATAAAGTTTCTTTATAATATGTGACTCTGGACCACAAAACCAGTCTTAAGTGTCAGTTGAGATTAATAAATAAGCTTTCCATTGATGGAAATTCCATTGATTGTTTGTTAGGATCGGACAATATTTGGCTGAGATACATCAATTTGAAAATCTGGAATCTGAGGGTGCAAAAAAATCAAAATACTGAGAAAATCACCTTTAAAGTTGACCAAATGAAGTTCTTAGCAATGCATATTACTAATCAAAAATTAAGTTTTGATATATTTACAGTAGGAAATTTACAAAATAACTTCATGGAACATGATCTTTACTTAATATCCGAATGATTTTGGCATAAAAGAAAAATTGATAATTTTGACCCATACAATGTATTTCTGGCTATTGCTACAAATATACCCCAGCGACTTAAGACTGCTTTTGTGGTCCAGGGTCACATATAATAATGTTACTTTTCAAATAAAGGCTGTTCTTTTAAACAAAGAATCATTAAAGAAAGGTCATGGTTTCCAGAAAATGTTAAGCAGTAGAACTGATTTCAACATTGAAAATAGTAAATGTTTGAGCAGAAAATCAGCGTATCAGAATAATTTCTGAAGGATCATGTGACACTGAAGAGTAATTGTCACCACAACCCAGGTGAAAAAGTGCACTTCCATAATGTACAAGTGCTCTATTTTCACGCACTAATTTTGTACTAAAAATACTAAAATTATTCTTTAGTACTTCTTTAGTACTTCTAGTACTAGCTATTTTGGGACTACATGAATATGAACTAAAATGTGCTTTAAAGAATTTGTTGAGTCAACAAAATAATTTGTTACCATGCTGACTTAACATTTTAAGTTGACATACTTTTAAGTTTAGTCAACTCAAAAAAGTTAAGTTGCACTAAGTGACAACTTAAGATATTTTAGTTGACTAAACAAATTTTTTTTAAGGCAACGGAGTGACAAATTTAAGTTGAAACAATTTTTTGCAGTGTTTAAGGTCTCTGCACACTGAGTCCGAAATTTTTGCACGTTTAAAATACGACCTCACGTTGTGTCAATCACGTTTGCACACTACCTCCGAAACTTTCGTCCATCAAAAAAAAATTCGGATCAGGTTCAATTTTCTGAGTTTTTGCATCCGTAGCATGCATTTTGATAGGAAAGAATGGGGAATATGAAAAAACGGAAAAATGCATGCGAAAATTTCGGACTCAATGTGCAACTTGCAGTACACTTGAGCATACTAGTATTCAAGTTCAAGTGTACTACAAGTGATAACTTAATAATTTTTTTAAATACAGAGATAGTAAAAGCACATTTTAGTTCATAGGTGCCCCAAAATATATATTTATCTTACTAAGTATAATTTTTAATATATTAATTACAAAATTAGTGTGTGAAAATAGAGTACTTTAAGTACATTATGGAAGTGCACTTTTCTCACCTGGGAATACTTTTTTTTTTTTTTTTTAAATATTCAAATACAAAGCAGTTATGTTAAACTGTAATATCTCACAGTACTACTGTTTTTACTGTATATTTGTCAAATAAATGCAGCATTGGTCAGCAAGAGACTTTAAAAACTTTTAAAAATCTTACGCTATAGGCTACAATATATATATATATATATATATATATATATATATATAAATGTGCTTAATGTGATAACATCTGAATTATTTTCTTCAAGCCAAAGTATTTGTCTTAATGTTACATTGGTGGACACTATCATCAGAAGTGTTTTTTATAGTGCTTCTAACCGTTGTTTCCATTCCAGACGTCTCTGAATGAATGAAGCAATGGATGAGGGAGACTCATTAGCTTTCAGATGCAGAATAAAAGCGATTAGAATAATGGAAGAACATAAGCGATTGAGGTCGTGAATCAGAGCGGCAACACTCAGAGGAGCTCTGACTCAGCTCGCCACAATTACTGTAACTCAGCAATTCCCCAAGATTTATGTATGAGTGAAAGTGGAGCAGTCCCATAATGTATAAATCTCCTGTCCTAAAGCACAGGAATCTCAAATAGCCCCACAGCTGAGGACCCTTGAGGCTTTCGGATATAAGTGTCAACTCATAACAGTACTGAGTGCCGTAACTCATCTTGAACTCATGACATCTGAAGTGTAGGATGTAACTGTTTAGAATGTCATTTGCAATGTTAAACAGTACCGTCTGTTTACACTCACTTCAGCTGAGTGGAACTCTTTAATATTAATGTCCACGATTAGATGCTGCGAAAGCTTGGTGGATTTTGGAGTGGGCAGGTTTGTGATAAAAAAAAATTTCAATTTCAATTATTCAATTAATTTTTTTAGTGTTATCAGAAGGTCAAAGACACACAGATCAAGCTCAGCCTAAAAATGATGACCAAATATTTCACATGAGAGGTAACAGGAAAATTGTCCACCCTATTACATCATCTTTATTTTTCATTGGACCTTAACAGAATGGAGGTTTTAAGCCAATGAAACTCATTAGGAAACAACAGCAAGCTAACAGAAGATTAACATTTAAGAAGAATTTTAATAGATATAAAATCTATCAACACAACAGGGTGGACATTTTATGTTTTGCACAATTTTAGATAAGCCTTCTAAAACTGAGGAAATGAGAGAAACGTTTACGATTCACTTTGTGTTCGGAAATGCTTTCCCTCAAAAGAAATGATGTCACTTGTAGCAAATCATGTGGTTTAGGGCACATGCTTAAGATTTTAAAGGGCAAGTAGCACCAATGTAGCAGGGTGGACTGGAGTCAGTGAGACATTAACTCATTTTTGGGTCATTCCTACAGGATTTTGGGTGCCCACTTGAAACAGTACTGCATATTTTGCATAAAATGGTAATCAACTTTCATGCCACATGGTTAACACGCATAGATGTACCCCACTTGAGTATTAGTGTACACATTTGCTTGTTCTTTTTATCATAAAATACAGTTCATTGTGATGCATGTTTTTTTTTTCTTTGATGTATAAATTAGTTTAGGTCCCACAATCTCCAGTCCATCATATTACAGTGGTGCTACCTTTCCTTTTAAATCTTAAGCATTTGCCCTATACAGGACATATAATCACCCTGTTTTATGTCAAATATACCGTATTGTTTTATGTCAACATAAAATTCAATAAACTGTAGGAATGTCCCACTGTGCAGCTGTTTACAACTTAGTATTCAAGTACAAAACTGAGCAAGAGCAGATGCACACATAGTTGACTCATCAGCATAAAAGGGTCACCTCATAGAAACCTTGACCCAAACCTCTATAATCAGCACTGCCACTGAGCATTATTCAGATGCCAGTCAAGTTAAAAAAAAAAAAAACAGCATTCCCCTTGCACATACTGAAACACATCAGCGTGAGTCGTAATTTTAACAGGATACAAGTGAGCTCCGTGAAACTCTGGCTTTGACACTCTCATGTAGCATAAAAAACAGTCTTGTGGGTAAACTCGCTCACATCTGGATTGTTAAATACGGTGGCTGGAGCGCAACGCAAACTGCTTTGCATTCATCATCACACTCTGCAAGCAAAAAAGTCTGGTTATTAATGTGACCCCTAGTCATTTCTGGGTCAACAGATGGAGGGCAGCAGTGTTTGTGTTTTCAGATTAGTGATTTTGTAGTGCAGTTTCAAAAGAGGGGAGAGAAGAAGCAATTGACCATGGGGAAAATACTGTGATTATCATGCGACCACAACTCACGTGCAAATACAAATATATGTCTGATTCTGACATTCTATGTATATTTTATATATATATATATATATATATATATATATATACGGGTGCATCTCAATAAATTAGAATGTCGTGGAAAAGTTCATTTATTTCAGTAATTCAACTCAAATTGTGAAACTCGTGTATTAA
>JAFVLL020042859.1:0-27072 GCA_021397915.2 Tor tambroides
ATGTAAATGTTTGTCATTAAGTTCACTTTCTTTAATTAGTCCACAGATTTCATGACCGAATGCCTCCAATTACAAATCAATGTCTCATTTCTGTGTCAAGCCTCCCGGGTACAATGTGTGCAAACGTCTTCAGTTGTTCCTATGTGTGTGTGTGTGAGCGCATATCTACAAACATCAAAGTCTTTTCTATTCTCATTCTGTGCTCGATCAGTCAAAAACGATACATTTAGCTTCCTTTACATGCTAATAGTTGCTACATGTGTTTACATTTTCTTCTTTTAGCTGACAAACAAGCCTCTTTGTGTGTAGAATTAAATCAGTAGTAATTTGTAGGGAAACTCAGTGTAAAAAGCAGGAGAAAGTAAAAGTGCTTCGCACACACTCACCTTCACAGACCAAAGGCTTCTGAGGAAGAGCGAAGAATGAATGCAGCAATAGGAAGAATGATACTAAGAATAAGAGCGCTGGTGTATGTAAACTGCAGCTCTGTGCATTTGCTAATATTAATTAAACTAAATGATCTAACCAGCCTGCTCCAGTTGTTCCTCAGGTATTAGCAGCAGTGTTTAGGGGTCTGTTGGTCACACTGAGCTTAAACAAACTGGCAGCTTTACAGGCCTCATGTGTGATTACTACAAGCTTGTAAACAAGACTGGAACAGCTTGTCTAATCGCAGGTCTTGCTGTTCATTGCGCTTTCAGACTTGTTAATACTTTATTTGAATCATCCCTTGTGTCCTCTCAGTAGCCTGTTGCATTGCTTCAGTTACATTCGGGAGCATAAACAGCATTTATTGCCACTGAGAGTTGTGGTGATGCTGTTTGTTTGTCCATGTGTTAATGAACTAAACTGTAGTTATTAATCTTTTGACTGTTACCATTCCTTTTTCAGTCAATAAAGTTGGATTCCTGTTAAACTGTGTACCTTAAATCCATGGAAGTTGCTTCGGATAAAGTATCTGCTAAATGTGCAAATAGGTGCTGTCAATCAATTTAAAAAAATAAAAACCCTAATTAATCGCATATTTGTTTTCATATTAATCGTGACTAATCCCACCTAATATTAAAGTTTTTAAATATACTTTTATATTGCAGTAATTTTGCATTCAATCTTTAAATTAATGTATAAATGACATAAAGACAGTATGGCATCATTTTTATGACTGAAGTCCAGTGTCACTGATGCCAATAAAACTGATGTCTTTAGAAAATAGAAAATAGTTCTTTTTTCCCCTAATATTTAACCATTGACTATAGCCATTCAACATTACAGTATAACTGAGAGCTATTAATTTTAACATTTATTAGACTTTAAAAAATAACTTCTAATTTAAGTGAACTTAAAACAACCTTCACATAAACCTATTATAATAAATATCATTTACCTGTGCCCTTCAGCATGCAGGAAATATTCAGAAATTGAATTAAGTTATCAAACACTAAATTCTAAATTAAAAACAGATGAATCCTTAATTTTATTGATTAAAGTTATTGATTTCCTCTTTTTTTTTTTTTCTTTTGTTCTTTGATTAATAGACATCCCTGGAGTTATTAGGTTGTTTGGCTGCTATTACTTTAAGAGCTGCCGCTGCTGAACGTGACACAGATCTGACACGCATGCTCGTAGTTTCATTCGCGCTTTAATATGAAATGATACAGGCTACAGTGTGCGCCACCATTATATGTGTGTCATTGAAGACTATGCGCTACGAGCACAGTATAACGGCTGACAGGACAGGAAAATTTGTTTTTAATGACATATTGCCTGACAACATCTCATCTCATCTGCAGTTCATGGATGTTCTACCGAAGCTCCTTGTCACCTGTAACATTTCCGTGCTCGTTTGACTAGCACCTGTCGCTGAGGAGAAGTGGAGTGGGCGTCTGAAAACTCTACCATTTGATGTGGACGTAAAGACGTTCTGCATCTAAATAAACACAATTCTTGTCAAGAAAAAAGAGACCAAAGCAGCAGTTGTGAGTGGGGTTGCCAACCCCAGCTCTGCCCCTGCACTAACTGCGTTAAATATTTTTAACGCTGTTAAACTGCAAAAATGAATCTGCCTGCATTAACACGCTAATTTTGATAGCACTAGTGCAAATGTAATCATATTGTGAAAGTAGAAATTGAAATATTTACTTGCCAATTATTCTATTTAAAATGATTTAACATTGACAGCATCTCTTTCAGATGACAATTTAATTTTGATTAAAATTAATGTTTTTCTGATTGAAGGATTTACATGAAGGCTTGTCATTCTGATTATCATACAGATTACTGAAGGATTATTTTGCTGCATTTAAACATATGTTCATGTGAGGTTAATGTGTAGAGGCATGTCTCCCCAGACTTATAAATACTGCAATGTAATATTTGGGATAATAAGAGCAGGTGACAGTAACTGACTGACAGTATATTATCTCACTTATTACACTGCTGCTTACCAAAATAACGAAATAAATGAAATATCGATTTGAGTTAATATTATTAGATTGATATGAGATGAATGCAGATCAATATGAAAAATGTGGAACTAGTATTACTAGTACTAGAACAGAAATAGAGTGTGAAGAATAGAGAACAGAACTATTGTTTGTCAGTTATACAAAATAGTATATAATACAACCTTCATCTTTTTTTTTTTTTACAACATTCATGATGAGCCATTCACTGTAATTTATTAGCAAGTGTTGTTTTTGACCGTTGTATCCTTTTTTAAGAGTTTTTGCTCCCGTTAATAGTCTCTGAATCACATCACTATGCATTCACATAAAATTAAACTCTGTTGCATTGTCAGTGGTCGCAGTCACTCATGACGCCACAAATCGACAATTCTTAATGAAAATGAATGACTTCCGGCCCTTTAAGTTTGCTCTCTAACAACATGTCAGCTTACTTTTTAACCACTGCAACCCTTTGCCAACATGGTGACTTAAGACTTGATTGCAGTTCATTGATTTCAGCCCTGAAAAAACCCTCATGATTATTCTGTTATTCAGTCGTGCTGTTTTTCTTCTCTCCTACTCATTCTTTATGTTCACACAATGCTGACTATGGTGTGGGCTAAATTAATACTTATTTGCTGTGTTTCTGAGTGTAAGACCCAATGACGCATGGACAGCCATTAACCAATCAATCAAAAAAAAAAAAAAAAAAAAAAACACTCACAGGGGAATTCACTAAGAGTGAGTAATATAAGATAATCATAGTAATTTTATGTAAGTTGTATCTTGTTATGGTGAAGATCCACAGTGTCAGTCCTATTCTATACATTACCAAAAAGTAATGTAACGTCAGGTTTTTATATATCATAAGTAAATATATAAATAAATTTGGAAAGTTTGGAATCAGTAAGGTTTGTAATATTTTAGTCTCTTATGCTCATCAAGACTGTATTTATTTGATCAAAAATACAGAAAAAAAAATCTAGTAATATTGTGAAATATAATTGCAATTTCTAATATTGGTTTCCTATTTTAATATACTTTAAAATATAATTTATTTCTGTCACACAGCGCTGAAATTTCATCAGCCATTACTCCAGTCTTCAGTGTCACATGATCCTTCAGAAATCATTTTATATGCTGATTTATTATCAGTGTTGAAACTGTTGTGCTGCTTAATATTTTTTGGAACCTGTGAAACTTTTTGCTTTGATTCTTTGATGAATAAAAAGTTAAAAACAACAGCATTTATTCAAAATAGAAATATTTTCTAACAATATCAGTCTTTATTATCACTTTTTATCCATTTAACACATCCTTGCTGAATAAAAGGTTTAATTTCTTTAGAAAGAAAGAGAGAATTTACTGACCCCAAAATTTGAATAGTATATTTTGTAACACAAAACTTCTATTTCGAATAAATGCTGTTCTTTTTAACTTTTCATTTCTCAAAGAATCCTGAAAAAAGTATCACAGGTCCCAAAAAATATTAGGCAGTACAACTGTTTAAAACATTGATTATAAATCAGCATATTAGAATGATTTCTGAAGGATCATGTGATGGTGAAGACTGGAGTAATGTTGCTGAAAAATCAGCTTTGCATCACAGGAATAAATTATATTTTAAAGTATATTAAAATAGAAAACTGTTATTTTAAATTGCAATAATATTTCACAAAATTACATTTTTTTCTGTATTTTTGATCAAATATATATTTCATATTTATTTTTATTCAAATTTTTGAATTTATTATAATTCAATTTTTCAAATAATAACTTTTTTAATGATGGGGGTTGCTTAACTCCTATAGAAGGTCCGGCGCCCGCATCAATTTGAACATTCTTTAACTTTTTTCACTGCCCACAGAAATCAGGCCTGATATCACAAAGTTAATTGCTCAAGGAAAACTGTGTTGACTTCTGTGAATAACAATGACTTGATTTAAATATTTATTGCAGTAAACTTGCCCAGCTTCCACTATTGTAGTACAAAAACCAGCATTTAATTCACTAACAACAAAATATTTAGTAAATAAAATTGGTTTTTGTACTGAAATGTCTCACACACGAGTGCCACAACTGTTTAGTTGTCTTTATTAGTAGCGCACTCCATAATCATGGAGGTGTGTGACTTTGGGTTAACAATGAGACAACAAGCACACTCCCGCATGATGTCAAGACACACCAAGGTCATCTCAGTCCGTTTCTATAACTATCATTACTTTCTGTAATAAAAGGAACTGTAATCTGTAGACAACAATGAACAAACCTTCCGACGAATCTTTGCCAAGGCAATTTCACTCTGATTGGTTACCTTGCTGGCTACTGAGAATGCAGCATCTAATTGGCTATTATTACTGGATAAATTACATGTTCAGCTGCGCTGTTCTTCTTTTCACAGTTTATCCCCTCCTGAAATGGGCCGCCCGCTCAAACAGAGGCCTGAGCCACCCAATCTCCGGTTTATTTGACAGGGCAATAGTTAACCTTCCCCTGCTATTCACATTGTGCTTTTAGTTCTTTTCTTTCCGTTCTTGTCGCTTTTTTCTCATCTGTGGTGCAGCCATTGATTTGATGCTCAGGAGGACCCCAGTCAATGAGGCCTTGTGTATGTCCTCTCGCCGGTGTTGCCATGCCAACTGAGGTTGAATTCTGACACGCTCTGTCATTAAGGAAGGACGCACTTTCTCTCTCTTTCTCTTTGGCTTTCTTAACCCAACTGTTTCTCTTACTTCTGCCCCACATCTTTGATTTTCTTCTACCGCAATCCCTCAGCTATCATATAATTTTCTTCTCTGTCTCTCTTTCATGAAATTGGGAGGCAGATGCCGTCGGCTATGTTTGAGAAACTGTGTCTTCCTCAAGGGGGTGCTTGAGACATTTTTTTTTTGTCTTACTATCGACAAAAAAAAAAAAGAAGAGCAAAAATTGTAGCGTTGCTGCCACTGAAGAAAATGAACATGTATACTCTAAAAAAAATGATATTTTTCAAAGTTGTAAATAAAAATGTAATGTTTAACTTTAAAGTGTGTTACTTGCTATTTCTTTGTAATTAATTGTGAAATTTATTAGCAATTTCTGAGGGAAAATTTTGTCACAGTTCTTTGTCATCTTGGTTTTTAAGACTATTTTGCAAGTTATTGAGCAGTAAAAACTACTAAAAGGTTCTCAAGCTTATTGAAGACAAGTGAACAGTCAGAACAAAGAAACAAATGCCAAGCAATATGAGAAACAATGGAAAGTAAATACAACAGAAAAATAAAGTAAGCAGTGCTTTAATTTTTTTAAAGTCCATATAACAACAGTATTTAGGTAAGAAATGCTACAGAAACTGAGTAAAGTAATGAAATGTAAAATACATTTTATTAAAGCTACAAAATTATTCAACCTGATCTAATGACGAAAACACACCTGTGGGAACTTTTTCGCAAAATGCGAAATACGTACCACCATGTACGTTTCGTGACATATTCGATGTGAAATGTCCACTGAGTGGTGCTAAAAGAGTGTTTGGTTTTCGGGTTTCAGTGTTCGGAACAGATGAACGTACATAAAGTACATTTAATGTGACGTTGTTTTTTTACGTCACTGCAGTTCTGACTTGAAATGTGCATTGAGTGGCGCTATAACTCTAGTGCTCCGTTTTAGCTTGTTTTTTGATCTCTCATTTTTCAGCTCTTTCATCGTGAGTCATGTTTTTGACGGGATTCATACCCAAGGATTCCACATCTTAAGTCCAATTCCTTGCCAGCTGAGCTACCAATCAAGCTTGTTCTGTTTGGAAAGTGAAACATATGAAGCTTTAATCATAACTGTGTACGAAAACGATTACAAGTGCTCAATGTTTTATGCAGGCTAAATCCAACCATTTCAGTAGGAATTAACATGATCTGTAATTTTGCATGAGGGCACAAGATTTCCCCAAACAGATTTCACAACAGATTCAGGTTGGTCATGTGAATTCGACAGAAAGCTGCTTGATTTGAAAATGACTTCTCTATGAGCTGTACTTTATACATCCCTGCAGTATTCGCAATAGACAATGAACTTTTTTGTCTGCAAAATTTTACTAATGTTACTGCACCTTAACCATCTTCCAATTGTTATGTCTGACGCCCCCTCCTGGCTGCCTCTCTTCCTCTACTCCACAGTATAATGGCTGAATGAATGCTTTTTTTACAATCTGATGACATAAGCAGGATAGTAATGCATTTAACAGACCAGTCCTTGCAAAAAGCAGTGTGTGTAGAGATTTGCAAAGGGCATACCGTTCCGTATCACTAAATAAAGGAAGTGTTGTGTTTATATACCCAGTGGAGTAATAGAGCGTAGCGGTTGTGTTCCAGAAGCAAAAATCTCATTCATTGTCTCCAAAGAGAAATTAAATTTGAATGATAATGTATAAACCTTTTAAGACAGACCTAGAAGCAACTTTGAGTATGTTAAGTGATGATACATGCTTCTTGAGAAGCCACAAATGTGATTTCTTAAAAAAAAAAACGTTATATATTCTTAACAGTGTTATTTTGGTGTTAATATAGTATTCACTAATATTTTTATTTTTAGTTGGTTTTAGTAATTTTGTTTTGTGTTTTTGCCATATATATTTTTTTCATCTAATATTAATATTGTATTGAAAATTATGAATTTAATATTTAATATTTCAATATTTTCTATATTCTACTCATATACATTTATTTCTATATATTATGAATGTTTTGTATTACACTTTAAAAAAAAATAGTTCTAATCAGTTAATTACATGTAGTTTGGTATTTTTATATTGTACCAGTATTTCCTTTTTTTTCAGTAGTCTTGTAGCTACCTTTTTCTTTATTCCAGATATCAGTCAAATCAAAGTTTGTCAGAAGAGCACATTACAATGTTCAGCACATTTCTCGCAGCTGTTTAGTGAATATTCAAATAGACAATGCCACACTAAGGGCCTTTTATATTCAGATAAGTGGTTTGATTCTGTCTGCTTTACTTATGAAGCTTCTAGCCTGAAGTCAGAAGCCTCTCAGTGAGTGTCTGCTGAATAGGTGATGTGTGTAGATGAAGCTGATGCTTGCATACATGCATAATGATCTGATCGTCAGGTTGTCTCTGAACGGTTTTTTGTGAGCTTGAGGTGTGTTTCTGGGAAATGTGATCTCACTGCAAAAGCCCCGTGTGAGAACGGCTTTGGTTTGTGCCCTGGGCTCGTTATGGTAGTATAATTAATAGTACTCAACTCGCTCTCAGTGTGCGCTGCTAGAAAAGGTTTTATAATAAATGAATCATTTAACAGAATCTGATGAATATTAATACAAGGCTTTTATTTCACTTCTCCAACATATTCAGAGGCTAATTGGAGATTCTACTTTACATGTCCTAGTAGAATACATAAAAAGGAGAGGGTTTCTGTCTGTGTGAAAGGCACAAGCTTGAGTTTGATTTATGTACATTAAGTAATTATTTGTTAGAAATCATGTATATTTAAACTACATCCACTACAACTCAAACATGTGTGATCGGTAAGATTCTTTTTAAATGTTGTTGTTGTTTTTTTTAAAGAAGTGTCTAATGCTCACCAATGCTGCATTTATTTGATCAAAAATACAGTAAAAACAGTAATATTACGCAAATATTATTACAATTATTACAGCTGTTTTCATTTTTTAATATATTTTAAAATGCAATTTATTCCTGTGATGCAAAGCTGAATTTTCAGCATCATTACTCCAGTCTTCAGTGTCACATGATCCTTCAGAAATCATTCTAATATGCTGATTTAGTGCTCAAGAAACATTTCTGATTATTATCATTGTTGAAAGTTGTGCTGCTTAATATTTCAGTGAAAACTCTGATTCTTTGATGAATAGGAAGTTAAAAACAACAGCTTTTATAATAAAAGTATTAATATCTGAAAAGTAATATCTAATCAATATCTAAAAAGTCTTACTGACCCCAAACTTTTGAACAGTAGTATATAAAAATGATGTAAATATTCACTTATATTATGCTTATCTTCTGCTACAAGAGCTTGTCAGTTTGTCTATTGGTAATGTATTTCTTTTGGTTACATCTGTACGCTTCAAATATTTCCAATTCCAAATAAATGTAATTATGTGAAGGATGCTCGAAGCCTTGCGGTTGGAGTGCGCTTTTGTCTTTTTTACTCGTCAGTTTCTCCGAAAACACAAAAAAAGCGGTGCTTGATTTGTAAAGCAATTTCCGTCCCAGTAAATAAAGGTTGACTGCTTCTTTCTTCCTTCTCTAAATTCATCCTGTTCCTTCCATCTCTCGAGAGAGGCAGGCTCCCTAAATCTGTCCGTCTAACAATAGTTGAGCCAGCAGTGTTTGTGGTGAGGATGTAGTGGCTGAGCGTGCTCTATCACACTGACATTTATCACTATTATTTTGTCTTCCTTCCCTCTTTTATTTGACAAGGGCACATGGGGGGTCCTGCATCGGCCTCTTTGTCCTTTCTGTCTCTCTCAGTCTCATTCAAACTTTTTTCTGAACCCTTAGTTCTCAGACCAGGTGAAATTGAATGTCTCCAGTGGGAATGGGCCAAAGAAGAGCTCTCCAGCCTGTTTTCTATTTTTCTTTCTCTCATTTCTGTTTTTTCACCCCTCTACATCTTGTAATCTTCTTGGTCTATTTCTATCTTTGATTATTTCACTGTTGTTCACTTTTTCTTAGCTTCTCATGTCTTCAGCGTACCTTCTTTAACATCTCTGTCCCTTCCATAAATACATTTAATTTTTTTTCATTTATGCACATTTAAATCCAGTCTTTAATGATTTCTCAAAGTGTATGCGTTTGGTTAACTACACATAAAGGGACAGGGCCACACAAGTGCAGAAATGTACAGCTGATTTATCGTTTCTTATTATTATTTCCTAATTTATTATTCCCTGATCCTACATAGCTTTCTTTTACATCTCAGTTGTTTCTCATAGGCAATATTATTGTTAAATAAAGAACAAATGGAGAGGTTTTCTTAAAGCAATAGTTCATTCAGAAATGGACATTCTGAATTCAGTACTATGGCAGTACATAGTGACTTACAGTATACTTGCGCGCCTAAGCAACCAAGAGTGTCAATAAAATAGTATATGAGGATCACTGATTATTTTACATGTGCTGATGTCTTTTGGTGAAACAGTAAAGTTGAGAATGAATTTTACTGAAACTTTTTTCCCTCATGTTTTTCTATGCATGCAAAAGGGAGCATTAAGTTCATCAAAAAGAGTTCATCAAAAAATTAAATTGAAGATGAGTGTGTATCTTCATTGGAACAGATTTAGAGAAATGTAGCATTACTCGCTCATCAACGGATCCTCTGCAGTGAATGGGTGCCGTCAGAATTAGAGTCCAAACAGCTGATAAAAACATCACAGTAATTCACAAGTAATCCAGCCCATCAATTAATATCTTGTGAAACTAAAAAGCTGTGTGTTTATAATAAACAAATAATTTCTGGCCAAAATACGAGTCCATAATCAATAATAAAACTTCCTCCAGTGAAAGATTTCATCCGCTGTGATCCTCTCACATCAAAATAAACCAACATATCTGTTTAGAACTGTTTTGGACTGCTTTTGCACGTAAACAGTGCTTGATCTGTGCATATTTCTGTCCTGATTCCGACAAGATGATTTTTCACTGGAGAAAGCAATATTATGAGGACTCATTTGTGACCCTGGACCACAAAACCAGTCATAAGTGTCAATTTTTCAAAATTGAGATTTATACATCACCTGAAAGCTGAATAAATAAGCTTTCCATTGATGCATGGTTTGTTATGATCAGACAATATTTGGCTGAGATACAACTATTTGAAAATCTGGAATCTGAGGGTGCAAAAAATTCAAAATATGGAGAAAATCACCTTTAAAGTTGTCCAAATGAAGTTCTTAACAATGCATATTACTAATCAAAAATTAAGTTTTGATATATTTACAGTAGGAAATTTACAAAATATCTTCATGGAACATGCTCTTTACTTAATGTCCTAATGATTTTTGGCATAAAAGAAAAATCAATAATTTTGACCCATACAATGTATTTTTGGCTATTGCTACAAATATACCCCAGCGACTTAAGACTGGTTTTGTGGTCCAGGGTCACATTTTATGTTAAAAACGTCTTGTATTTGTTTATTACAATCCTGCATATTTGCTGACAGTCTTGAATGCTTTATTAAGTGTTAGTGATTTAACATAACGTACCATCTGCACTATACCTAAACCTACCTGATAGTATGAACAAAAGCAAATGTTTTTCAATCTCTCGTCTTTCAGCTCTTTCATCGTGAGTCATGTTTTTGGCGGGATTCAGACCCAAGGATTCCGCATCCTATGTCCAATTCCATGCCGGCTGAACCACCAAACAAGCTTAGTGATTTATTAAGTGATTCACTATGTACTGCCATTGCATAAAATTCACCCATCTAAAATAAATAAATAGTAAATAATCTTTTTAATATCTCATTAGGTTCTCCTACACAGCGATCAGAACTGCCTAGTAGATGCAGATCTGCCTAGTAGTTCTTCTGCTTAAAAAAAAAAAACACCTTTTCTCTTTTTCCTTTTCCCTTTTTTCCCTAAAAATAAACATTTTGCAAAAATCACCATCAGAGATCTTAGTATACACTACATCTCTCTTTAATTTTCCAAATAGATCAGCTTTGTTATCCAATTATTGCTCTTTGTTATTATTATTGCTCTACACTCTTACTGTATATAAACAATTGCTTCATTTGTGTTTATTTTAATCTCTTATACAGAATTTTAGGAGCAACATCTGAGACAAAGTTACTTGATTCTCTTCAAGACTCCTCCGCTATACAAAAAGAGCAACCTCCAATCAATAACATTTTCTTGCTTGTCATCTCTTTGGATGCCATTGTGAGTTTTTCCGTTAGGAAGCACCTATGGCTGGTGCTTTATTCTTGAAGAATAGCGTTGCCATTTCCATGCTACACTTCACAGATCAATGACTTTGGTTCACTTTCATTCCTATTTCTCTGCCATTTTCTATATGATGCACTTCTTTGCCCTTTTTTTCTCATTTTTTTCAGTCGATCTCTCTCTCCCCCTCTCTCTTTCTCTGCATAGTGGCTTTTTGCCAGCTGAGTGCTCGGTCGTGGTGTGTCAGATGCTTGTATCCTGTTGCACTCTGTTGCCCTCAACCGCCCACCCCAGGGGTGCCACGGCTAGAGCAGCAAGAGCATGGACATGCTCCAGTCACTTTAGACGGAGTTCCCTCTTCACCTGTGAAATGAAATTCCTCTTGATCGCACCAGCGGCACCCTAATAGTCACACGCACACAGCAAACACACCGCATTTCCCTGTCGAAAAACACATTTAGTACATTAGATGCACAAACTGAATACTAAAGAAGCCACACACACAGGAGGGCACACAGATGCTTTTGCAAAGCGTGCACCACACACACACAAGGCTGGAGCTGTCTCCCCTAGTTGTAGGTTTAGGCTACAAAGCCTTTGTAGTGGAATTGATTCTCCGCTTTGATGTATTATTATTGTCACAGCTAACCAAATTGCCGCCCCGCTCGAAAACACAGAGCACAGAGGTAACAATACAAACCCCATCTTATGTCTGTGCATGGGAGAGAAGCTTACGAATAAATGCTGATAAACATATACACATATGGAAGTCTGTTTCCACCTCAGAATAAAAAAGATGATTGTAGGACAATTTTTTAAAGAATATGTCACATTAATTATATTTACATGCACACAAATTACTGTATCAATTAGTAATTAGATTGATGGCTGAAAAGCCTTTATGTAAACACCTCAGTCGATTAAGCTCAATCTGAATGAAATTTCAAACAAATTGAAAGGGTTGTTGTAGACCTGATATAGGGCCAGATTTACTAAAAAGCCAAATTATTGCGACAGCGTGATATGACAATGCAGTACGACAGAATCACTCAGATATCGCAGACATTCAAAAGCAAGAAGCGCACTGCAACAAAATATACAAGTTTATAATCTAATTCATAAATATTAAACATTTTTAACATTATTAAAACTACACACTGAGTAACTGATACTATCTTTGTAATGGAATACATTTGGTTCACTTTGAGTTCGCAGTTTTAACGTTAGCTTTGAACAAAAACTCTGAATAACATAAAATATACTTTTTATCACATCGCGGCATCACAGCGTGTATTTAGAACATTGTGTATTGTCTCAAACATGCAGAGCTGATGATAAGGTGTGGATAATAATGTGGATAACAACACAGGCTCAAGATGAATTAAGACATTATTTTTGGTGCGTTAAATAATAGCATAAATACCAGTAAACTGACTACGCAAACCGTAATAAATCACTTTGCATGATTCATTTAAATACTCTACTCGCACAAATTTTGTATCCAAAAGAGAAACTCTTACAATTGCATATGCAATAAGATCAGCTGCAAAAATAACTGTCCATGCCCTTTTATTGCTAATGTTTCATTGTGTGTATTTAGTAAATTCTGACAGTAGTTTTTAACGCCAAAAGAGTTGTTTGTGAGAGCTGTTAGTAAATCTGGCCCATAATACAATCAATGACATAACTCGCTTAACTACCATAGATACATTGTTGGAGAAACTAACTAGATAGTCATGGCTGTTTCCTGAAAACGTAGGAATTTTGTTGCACAGTTGTCTTTGAAACCACCTTGGTTGGAAATGTTGTTAATGATATCAAGCATGTGTTGGAGTGATAACTTCTGCTAATTAATCAGTACAAGATCAAAGACAAGATTAATGCAGATCAAATGTCAGATTATTGCTGTAAATAACAAACATGGCATCTAAGGACTGCTTTGCTGTTTTTGTTGTCTGTATTAATTTTGTGGGTTCCCTTACATCACTCTGGGTGGTACTACAGCAAATACACAAATGTACTCTTGAGAAATGATGCTTTTATTCTTTTAAGAATCTAAAAGATGTAAAATGAAATTTGTATATGCATGGAATGAGAGATATAGATTGCAGTATGTTAATTTGTTCATATTGCTCAAAAGCATGATCCATTTAAATCCACGTCATACTAACTATGCTTTTAACTGCAGGTCGAACTTTGCAGTGCTGTTTGCGAATGTTAGTGGGAACTATATAGATTCAGGAAACACCAGATTCTTAAACTATGTCGAAAAAGACAGAAGTTGCGACCATAGTCGGCTAAAACTGCTTTTTACTTAAACGTTTGCTATAAAAGATATTTTTATGTATATTTTATACATGTAATGCATTGCAGTAGATTGCAATGTGTAACGTTCACATAAACAGAAAGTTTAAGGTTCATACACTCTCAGAAAAAAAGGTACAAAAGCTGTCAGTGGGCTGGTACTCTTTCAAAAGTTACTAAAATTGAATATTTAGGTACTAATATGTACCTTAAAGGAGATAAAGAAAACTTTCAGAATCTGAAATTAGTTTGGATTCATTCCGATTGACAAACATTTGTATTTAAATATGCCTATAGTAAAATATAAATGCATGCTGTCACATAAAAAGTCACAGTTCTCGCATATAAAGTCACATATTATGAAAAAAACACAATTGCGAGAAATAAAGTAACAATTATGGGAAACAAACCCGCAGCTGTGATGTATAAAGTCACATTGCAAGAAACTGCGACAAGGAAAAAAATCGCAATTATGAGATACATAATATTTATTTATTTATGTTTGTTAGTTTTACTCTAAAATGGAAGTAAGCACTCTTATCTACATACTCTCAGTTCCTACTAGCATTTTACTCAAATGCATTTGAAGGTTTTGACCTACTTTGTTATTATAATCCTTTCTGCTTCTGCAGTTGACTTTTTGGTTCTTCTGTGTCCATCATTGCTCATTTTTCCCACTTTCTTTTTGTTATGCAGTATGAGTTGACACACACACACGCACACGCACTCATATTTATGTGATGTATGTGAGGAGAAAATTGAGTAGTTTTTTTCTGGCTGTGGGGTGTTTGAATATGTATGATGGCCGTCGGGTTTTCTTCTAGTCAAGCCTGGTGTCGCACAACGACACACTACCTCTGAACACACTGTCTGTCACAGGTATTTATCACTGCTCCCGTGTGTCTTTGTGTGTGTGTGTGTGTGCATCCGAGAAAGCAGGAGAGTTGTTGCGGACTGCCAAATAAACAACCTGGTGGAACATTTCTCAACAGGTCTGCGTGTTTGTGCGTCTCTGATAGGAAGCCAGGCGGTCCATCAAAAGCGTGCGAGTGAGTGTTTTACTGGGACAAGAAAACAGTCTTGAATAGTGGCATATAATTTTAGAACTATGCCTATTGAGAAATGGTTTTCCTTTGTAGTTATTCTGCTATATGTGGGGTACATGCACTGCTCGTGTGCTTTTTTAAATGGTCCAAAATATAAATGTGTCTGTGAATGTCAGTGAAACAGGTTGGCTGACCTTGAGGAAAGCATACTTTCAGATGTCAAATGGCTTCCTTTCTTGTCCTTTTCCTTTTTCAGGGCTCTTTTGGAGACCAAACTGTAATTTTCTTCTGTCAGATGTGGCCGATCCAGGGTTTTACTACACACACATACACAAACACTTTCTGTACATTCAAATATTACCTGAGGACATTTGGCGAATTTCGAACGTTGAAAATAAAATGTTCAATATGGTGGACTATAGCTTTCAAGAGGGCATATCCTGCTTTTTTCTATAGTGTTTCATATCTTTTTTTTCTCTCATGTCCACCTCTTATCTCCATATCATACTATTTTATATGACTATGTTTTACTAATAGTAAGTATAAGTAAATAAAGACTTAATGTATGTATAATATATATTCCCAATAAATAAAAGTAACATGAGAACAGTCAGTCATGATCAGTCTGATTGTCATAAGAACAATCAATGAGTAACAAAAACTGATTTAAGTTTCATGACACTAAAGTAAAAATTCAGTAAATGAGTTCATTCAGTAAAGGATTCATCAGACTCATTCAACTTGTGAGTCTTTTTAACAATTCATCAAAAGAACCATCTCATAAGAGTAATTTTTCTCATAAATCTCAACCTGATCTAATGACGAAAACGTACCTGTGGGAACTTTTTGCACAAGACGCAAAATACTTACCGCCATGTACGTTTCGTGACATATTCGATGTGAAATGTCCACTGAGTGGCACTAAAAGAGTGTTTGTTTGTTTTTGGGTTTTTTCCCCCAGAACAGATGAATGAACATATGGTATGTTTTATGTGACGTTGGTTTTGTACGTGTCACCGCAGTTCTGACTTGAAATGTCCATTGAGTGGCACTATAAGTCTAATGTGCCGTGACATTTTAAAATAACGTACCATCTGCACTACACCTAAACCTACCCGATAGTATGAACAAAAGCGAATTTTACGTACAAACGCAATTGCAAGCATGCTGTTTTAACTTGTTTTTCGATCTTTCATCATTTTCATCATGAGTCATGTTTTTGGTGGGATTCATACCTAAGGATTCTGCATCCTAAGTCCAATTCCATGCCGGCTGAGCTACCGATCAAGCTTGTTATGTCCAGAAAGAGAAACATATGAAGCTGTAATCATAACTATGTACAAAAACAATTACAAGTGCTCAATGTTTTACCACCTCTAGTGTTCATTTCTGTTGGAAACTGCAGTGATATGTACTTATTGGTACTTATTTCGTATCTTGCAAAAAAGTTCCCACAGTTGCGTTTTTTGTCGTGAGATCAGGTAGAGATCAGGTAGACGATACCGTTCGTGCTATTTGTTTGTTTTTGTGTGCAGCCTGTGAGGTTAACTCAATACTAAGACTTTTTTTTGCCATTATTCTGCAATACAATGCCTTTTTATCTCACCACATTCAATTCAGTCTCACATTCACAACTAGGGTGAAATATGATTTCTTTTTTCCTGTGGTACTGGTGAGTGCCACTGCTGCAAAGTAGTAGAGTATGGGTTCTCTTGGGTAAATGTGGGTGGTTGTGGTTATAGTCATTTATCAGATGTCAAAAATTTGCATAGGTTTGGAATGAGCCAAGTTTGCAAATTAGTTTCAATAGGTTGGTTTATCAGTGGGTTGGTGGGTTGGTAGTTTTGTGTTTTGGGTCTTATCTGACTGGTCTGATGTGAATAAACAATGTTCTTTCTGTTTCACATTCACTTGTGGTGCTAATTGTCGAAATCACAGTAAGAACCTAATGTTGATGTTTTTGGTACTGTAATCTTTAAGTAGTTATTCCCAAAGAGAATCCTAGGTAGATAATAATATTCTGTGCACTGTTACTGACAACTGAGATGTCTGGAGATGATGTTTGCTGTAACATATGCATATGTACTATTACATGAAAGACATGTGATGACTTTGTCAAAGTAGACATAAGTACTTAAAATGCTCATATGTAAGAGATTTTGTTGGAAAAAAGGATATGAGATGACAACGCACACACACACAAGACCACAAGACACTTCTGGCTGAAACATTTACTCCGATAACTGGATAATGCAACCACTTTCAATTATATCCGTCCCCAGAGACCTGGCACTGAAATAAATCACCTCAGTGGGGAAATTGTTTATTTGCTCTGTCACTTGACTCTCCCTGGCATTTAAATGTGGTCCCAGCAGACACTTACCAGGAGCTCATCTGACCTGCAGTGTCTAGAGCCTCTCCTCTGGGATGAGGATCTGTAAACTGCTAAGAGCTTCACAATACAAGGAAAAGTCATTGTTATCATTTCAGGAAAGCTTTGCTAACTTGAATACTAGTGACAGGGAATACTATAACTAGGGATAAACCGGTAGAAATTTGTCAACCATTAGAGATTTTGGACTATCGTCTCTATCACTGTGCTCATCATTTGAATGCGGTTTAAAAATAGAAATAAAGAAATTAAAAAAGATTTAAAAAAAGTCAATGTAATATTGCACACAACCAATATTGAAACTTTACTTGAACTTGGAAAGCAGTAAACAAAAGAGTAAGGGCTGATTTCATGAAGGAGTTGCAACTTTTGCATGCTGTTTCACCACAAAACCTGGCATCTAATTCACATAGAATATACACTAATTATGCACTGTACATTTTTATTCTTTTCTGGCAAAGCACTACTCGTTTCTATGCAAATAAGGCTCATTAAACACAAACAAATTACAGTTCTCTGTTACCGCCCACAGAAAACTGGCGGTTAACATAGTTTTATTTTAAAAGATTATTTTCTAGTTGTGGCAGCAGTAAATTGTAGGCATGCAGGCAGATATTTATTTTAAACAACCTTGTGAGAACCTCAATTTTTGCACATTACCTGATTGCATAATTCCTTTAGTGAATCAGCTGCTAAAACAACAGAGGCAACGTGTGCTAATAAATGATGCTATCAGGTACAAATAGCTATATGCACAGTGTTCAGGAACATGGTGTAATAGGACGTGTTTTATGAATGTTCCGTCTTTCTTTTGGGTACATATTCATGAATAAGACTTGTTGGCTTTTACTGAGCATTTTTCTAAACTCTGTTCTACTAGAAAATATGTTTTAGCGTGTTGTCCTTATATTGTGTCTCTGTCCATGGTGCTGAAACACTCACAGCCTCAACTAATATGAAACTCAAGCTGCGCTGTTGACAGAAAAAAATGGTATGATTTCAGTGAACTGGATAAACATATTTATTATGACAAATTCACCTGTGTGTATTAGTGTTTAAGGTTAACTGCATCTTAAGCTACGTCAACATCATTTGTGGCGTGCTGTCGATTATCAAAGGACATCATTGATATAAACAGAACAAAAATGTGTTTACAGTAATGCACAGTAATGTCACTCCATGGGGTTTAAAAGCAGAAAACTTTATTTATTTATTTATTTAAAGCACATACACTATACCATTCAAAGGTTTGGAGTCTTAAGTTTAAGGGTTTGTGTGTGTGTGTGTGTGTGTGTGTGTGTGTGTGTGTGTGTGTGTGTGTGTGTGTGTGTGTGTGTGTGTGTCCCTTTTTTATATCCTGGTGGGGACTTAAACCTGAATACACACAGACTCATGGGGACTTGTGTCATGGTGGGGACCTAAATTGAGGTCCCCACGGGTAAACAAGCTAATAAATCACACAGAATTAAGTTTTTTGAAAACCTAAAAATGCAGAAAGTTTCCTGTAAGGGGTAGGTTTAGGTGTGGGGTTGGTGTAGGGCAATAGAAAATATGGTCTGTACATCAGAAAAACCATTACGCCTATGGAGAGTCCCCACAAGGATAGCAAACCAGACGTGTGTTTGTGTGTGCGTGCGTGCATGCGTGTGTGTGTTTTGATTTGAAAGAAATCACTTTTGCCTACCAGTGCTGCTTTTATTTGATCAAAAATACTGGAAGACTGGTTCACTTTTTACAGAGTAATTTGATAGAAATAATGTTATTTGTGTTCCAGGTGTATATGCGTGTGTGTGAAGAGTTAATTGGATTATCGAATTGAAATGTTGATCAAAATAGAATCCAACTTTCTCCATCTTGCTCCTTACAATTCTTTTTTGTTTTGTTTTCCTTCCTTTTATTCCTCTTCTTCTATTATTTTTGACTTTTGACCAGATCTTCTCTCGTCTATAATAAGTTTGACACAAAAATTGTATGACTACAAATAGTCAGGCAATATTTTCTGTCTCACTAGCATTTCCAACAGCTTTTTTCTCACACCAATTCTTTTAATAATTTATTTATTTTTTCTCCCCAAGAAAAGCAAAACTGCCAGAGTTGTGGGACAGTTTTAAATGTGCTCAGTGCCTATCTCTCTTTTTATTCTCTCTCTTCTCTTCTTGCTCACTATCGCTCCTTTGCTGTCGCTCCCGAAAGGCTGCTGTCACCCTCTATTCTGTCGTCCCTTTCCTGCTGCTGTACCTGCCGGAGCAGCTTTCATATCTCTGCAAATCCCCAAAGACACTTTCTGTCTTCCTCTCTCTAATTTTCTCTGGCTCCCTCTCGCACATGAACTGTATTCCTGCACATGGACTTCAAAGAGAGAGGGGCACTGCAAAATTTGCTGAAGATTCTCACTGTTTATGATGATTCAGATGCTGTTTTTTGCAGTATGTGAAATCAAGCCAGTCTTATGGTAGCATGAAATGTGTAGGTGTTACAGTTATACTTTCCAATGCAGTGTGAAAGCTGTATATGTTAAACATTTTTAAACATATTTTCTTTTTGCTTTTACAAACTAAGGTCCTTTGTGATTCTTAAAGTGTAAGTCAGCAGTTACCCATTTTTGAGGTAAATGGGACACAAAATTTATACCCGTAACTCTTGGCAATATATTGGTGTCTTATGAAGTGAAACGATCAGTCTATGCAAGAAACTGAACATTACTTACAACATTATTACCTGTAATCCATAACCTCAGGCAAATGTGGAAGTCCAATTATTTTCCACACTTTCCATTATTTTATTCCACCTTTAATTGAAATAAAGCTGAAATAAAATTAAAATATTGAATTGAAATTAAAATAAATAATTAACAAAAATCAAAAATGCTGCCTTGGCAACAAACTGAAATAAAATGTATTTTAATAAAACTAAAGGCCAGATTTACTAAACAGGGCAAATTAGCGTGAGAGCACAGTTCCAAAACAGAGCCGATGGGTGTGGACATTTCTGCGGGTGATTTACTAACAACGCACAAATTAAAGAACACATACTCTCATTTACATATCGACCAACGCAATATACCAAGCAATTTAGCGTAGTTGCAAATAAAGAATAAAGAAATAAAGAAGCCACAGTACATTGAAAAGAACCGGAAACCAAACAATGAAGGGTTGCAAGAAGTTTTGATAGACCTGGTATTGCGTGACTCCTAGTTGAGGGTTCCAAGTCTTCTTTTATTTCCTGAAGCAAATTAAAAATAACACGGCTTGGCAAACTATATCTTCAGATAATGTGTTCTTCTGGCATTCCAAATAAATTAATACATGTGGAAAAATCCTCTCCCTTCTACCACGCGCTCTCTGTTCTCTGTGGTGCCTCCTCAATAATTGCAGCCATTTCAAGTGCAAAATAGTTTAAGACATGCTTTTTTGGGCGTTAAATAGTGGCGCAAATAACAGTAATTTGACGAGCGCAAACATTAGTAAATCTCGTTGCATGATTCATTTGAATACTCTCCTCCCATAAATTTTGCGTCTGAAAGGGAAACTCCTACAAATGCATATTCAGTAAGGTCAGGTGCAAAAATAACTGTCCATGCCTTTTCAGTGCTAATTCTTCACTGAGTCTTTAGTAAATCCTGAAAGTACTATTTTAATGCCAAAAAACGGTTTGCGCTGGAGCAAACTGCTAGTAAAACTGGCCCTAAAACTGAAATAAAAAATAAAGTTAATGGATATATTTAAAAAAATCACAAAAATAAAATCTAATTAAAAATACTCATAAATACTGTAATAGTGTAACAATGATAATAACACTCACTACATCCACACCACTAGGTGTCAGTATAAGGTCAAGATGAGCGTTGTATTGACAGCACAGCAAACAAAAGATTAAAACCTTTAAAACGAATAAAGGAATTTTAAGCATTTTCAGCACCAGAAAAGTTAGTAAAACTGTCAATTTTTTGTGTTTTCAAGATGGACCACTTTAAAGGCATAAAAAATGATTTTATGGTGAATTTATAGGTGAAGGCATAACTCACTAAACTGCACTACATTTTGTTTTTAACATACAAAGAAAAAACAATTAAAATCCTCAGCTGCACAGCATTAACCTCATTATAATCAAAAGTAACTAGTGATGATTTGCAAGACAACAGACGTTTAGTCAAGTATTCATTTACACTAAGTGCATAAGTATGATTCTGTTCTTTTCTCTGGGCCTCTGATTCTGACTTTCCGATTGTGTTGGTCCTCAGAACAACTCGGCATCTGTTTTGACAGGCTGTTGTGAAACTTTGAGGACGTGTGTGCCATGGGACCAGTGAAACGAGCAGTGTCAATGTTCCTGAAATAAAAAGCGTTTTCTCCATTTTCATTTGCCATTCAGTGCACCTCTGTTTTGTCAAGAAAATTGGGTTGTTGATTCACAACTGGGATGTTTTTTTTTTCAAACTCAGCGTCTGACTCTCTTGCTGTTCGAGGAGAGGATGATAATTTGTATGAAAGATGCTCTCAAGAGATAGAGTTGTCGTAATGAAACTGGATTTGGAGTGCTGTTTTCATTTTCACTCTTTCTGTAAATGTGTAATCAGGAAACTTCTATGTACTCTGAGAGTGTAGACGGTTCTGCTATTCATGTGTTCCTGTTTCTTTTTGCTATAAAAAGAATATGTCTAGAGCCTGCCATCGATTGTTTTGTCAAAAATGGGCTTTGTGTAGAAACGTAAATTAATTGGCTTTATTATAGTCAAAAATATTATTTAACATGCTGAATGTTTGTTTTTATGAATCTTTTGGTAACATTTACATTAAAAAAGTAAACCTGTTTGTTCAGATGTAACATTTGGAAAGTCTGATTTGTTGTATTGAATCATTTGGTTCAGATAGTTCTGTCCCTCATTTGTAGCATTGAAAAGTCTGACTCATTGTAGTTAATCAGTTCGTTCAGGTAGTTGTGTCCCTCATATGTAGCATTGGAAAATCTGACTCATTGTAGTGAATTGGTTTGTTCAAACGATTCTGTCCCTCATATGTAACATTGGAAAGTCTGATTCATTATAGTGAATAGGTTTGTTTGGATGTTGCATTGGAAAGTCTGACTCATTGTAATGAATCGGTTTGGTCAAACGGTTCTGTCCCTCATGTGTAACAATGGAAAGCCTGATCCATTGTAGTGATAGACTTGTTTAGATGTAGCATTGGAAAGTCTGATTTATGGTGTGAATCGGTTAGTTGGTTGGATGGTTTGGTCACTTATATATAGCTTTGGACAGTCTTACTCATTGTAGCGAATTGGTTCGTTCAAAAGGTTTTGTCCCTTATGTGTAGCAATGGAAAGTCTGACTCATTCTACTGAATCTGTTCATTCAGACGGTCCTCTCCTGTATGTAGCATTGGAAAAACACAGTTCTAGTAAGTCAGTTCATTTAGACAGTCCTCTTATATGCAGCACGGGAAAGTCCATTCAGACAATCCTTTTCTGTACGTAGCATTGAGAAATCTGATTCATTCTAGTAAGTCAGTTCATTCGGACAGTCATCTCTCTCATAGGAAAGCCAGTGTCTTTCATTCAGACAATTCTCTCTCTCTTTCTCACTCTCTCTTTCTCTCTCTCTCTCTCTCTCTCTCTCTCTCTCTCTCTCTCTCTCTCTCTCTCAGGCCCTATACAGTCCCTGTGCTATATTTTGACTCCATTATGTAAAATGATTTTTGTTGTTGTTTGGGAAAGATTTGTTTTGTTTAAGAAAAAAAGGAAAACACCTGAACTATAGTTAGTGTCTAAAAGCTTAAGCATCTGACCTGTTGCCAAACTTTTCTATCAGGCTTTGTAGGCAACATTTGCGCATGAAGTTACCTCCTGAAACTGATTTAGGACAGTTCTGAGGCACCATATTAGTGTAATGATCCACAACAAATTTCTTTTTAACAGAGAGAACTTTGGTAGCAACTAAGCAAATGTGTAATTAGCCTACTACAATATTAATTTCTCAGTAGTAATGACATTACAAGTGGAAATCTTAACTTTTTCAGAGCAGTACCTCAACTCAAACTACTTTAAATTAATAGTAGCCTGTAACTTGGCAAACTAAATTTTGAAAGAAGCTTCTGGTATCTGGATCTATCCTGGCCATTTGCTTGAAAAGTTCAGGAGTCACTGATGTAAAGCCAAGAAAAACATTAGAAATAGTGTTGTTGTTCTTCAACTCTGCATGCAATTTGAGGCAAGATGATCACCACCTCAGGCAGAAAATGAAGTTTCTGTTTCTTTGTTTCTTTTTCTTGCTCTCTCTCTGTCTCTCTCTCTCTCTCTCGTTCATTCTTCTGTTCCTGTCAGTTGCAGTCTCTGTATGTGTCTACCTCCATCTGTTCCCTGTCTCTCCATATCACTTCCTTTCTTATACCTCCTGCCTTACTTTTCCCCTCTGTTGGGTTTCTCCTCTCTATCCTTCTTTTAATGTGTCGCGGTGCGGTAATCGCTGAGAGCTGTGTCATTGCACTCAGCGGCTCTTTTATGATGCTTCTCACTTGCGCGTCTCCTTGTTCCTCGATCGACTCGTGACGGTAAACTCTAAGTGACTTGACGTGGCTTCAAACCTGCTTCCTCTGGAGACTTGTTACATCACACGATCTGTTATTTTCAACTCTCTCTATGTGGTCGCATGTGTCAGGTGCATTGTTTTTGAATATTAAAAAAAATGTTCGAAATTTCTCAGCGTGGTTCTTGATCTTGCGACCTCTCTCTTAAAATCACGGTATGGGTTATTAGAAAACTGTCAGATTCAGCACTTATTGGTTTCTACCTCTTTCTCTCTTTCTTCAGCGTGGAGCCGGGCTGGCAGAAGGTGGTTCAGGTGGATCTGGAGGTGGACGGTCTTGGGAGTACGGTAGGCAGCCGGTCCATTTCCTGGGCGGTGGAATACCCGGGCATCAGGGCCGGCAATGAGGAAACTGAGACGCACATCCATCTGGCACAGAAAGACCTAGTTGGCATCGTGCCGCTGGCTATGGTGAGAACATCGTCATTTCGGTGGTCTCTCAGGGAGGCGCTGGGTCTCTTCGGGGAGTTCTGGGACTGACAGATAAAAGAGGCAGGCGGTCATGCTTTTTAATTGACTTTGATATAATGTAAAATAAACCGTCTGGGTTGTCATGACCATTTTTCAGATTAGCATAATCTCATGTTTTAAAAAGCGATGGTCTAGTAAAAATCTTGAAGACATGAGTGACCAGAATCAAATATTTAAAATTACAACTACAATTATCTTTTATATGCTTAAATAATTTGCATTCTACACTCTCAGAAAAAATCACTGGGGCATATCCTTTGAAAAGGTACTAATAGGTGCCTAATATTAACTCTCCCCACCAGAGTATTATTTTTAAGTCACCAGCCACCATTTGCTTTTAACAAACAGGGAACCATTAATAGCATTAACAATATGTTCTGCAGTTTAGAAAGTGTAAGAAAACTAAATTTAGGTGTAAGTGTAGAAAACAAAATTTACACAGCCATCATTTGTGAATATTATAAGTATCATACTTGTGTACAAAGTGAACAGCTGAATAATTAACTGACTACATCAGACGTGTAATGTTATGTAAATGTATGAATATCCGTAATGAATATATAAGGCCTGGTTGCCTTGTTTTTTTGTTTGTTTGTTTGTTTGTTTTCAGTAAACTTTTATTTCACATGTGATTTTTGGTTTAGTGTACAGACTTTTTTAAAGTATTTTACTTTTTGAATATATACACATCCATATAACATGCACCCAAACACCTATACGTAATATAAAGATGCATAAACCTCTTATACGTTACATATACATTACACATGTCAGTTCTTAAATGTCAACTTCTTAAATGCATACATACTTACAACCCACATATGCCTATATTCAAACACCTGACAGTGGAAAATAAATTAGAACATAGAATAATAGAATATTTGAATAAAAGTTACTAGTGACACTAACACCACTTATCTCTTAGGATACTACATGTTCCCTTTAACATTAACATAAGCAAGAACTAAACAAAGGCAGTAACACATTCATTTAATTTATAAAATGATTTGAAACACTCAGAGTGCACCCCTAAGCTTGACCACTAAGCCATTAGGAAGTATAATAAGGATTGTTAATAATAAATTTATTGGGTTCCATATTTTTACAAATATCTTTGTCTGTCTAATATCTTATATCTCAGCTCTTCTAGGGGTAACACATACCTTAGGTCTCTAAGCCAAATTTCAAATACAGGCACAGACTCAGACTTCCATTTCTGTAAAATTGCCTTCTTTGCTGAGATCATACATAAAGAAACAGCTTGTGACGCATATTTACGTCTTATACCCAAAGTATCTCCAAAAATGCCCAATTTTGGCTCAGGTGGCAAATCCATTTTATATGCTTCTGAGATAAATCTGAATATTCTCTGCCAGAATGGCCTAATTTTATGGCATGACCAGAAAGCATGAGACAACGTACCTTCTGAGATTTTACACAGGATACATTTGGGTAAATCTTGCATAATAGGAAAGCTAAGAAAATTGCATTTGTGTCCAAGACTTTGTCTGGATTGGATTCAGAATGATGAGTAAAACATGAATTATCAGAGTCCAAGTCCACCAACACCTCCAAGTCTTGTTTACCTCTTCATGGGCTCTGAAATTTTTCTTGGTAACATTAGCTATTTTGATTTATACTGTATGCTGTTGAGTGTTTGGTGATCATATAAGCTTACTTGTGCATAAAAACTTCTGTCAACTCCATCTGGTTTACATAGATCTTTTTAGCTTGTTTCGGATTAGGAAAGTGCTGTACCATTTCAGAAGATCCATAACAGTGAGAACACAGATTTCTAATACTGTCAATGGCAGGGAAGTCTTTTGTTGTAAATGATGGAAAATGTCATCAGTGGAGGAGAAAAATGTACTAATATGTACACTTTAGGGGTAAATAAATTAAGTTGTGCCTTTTGAAAGAGTACCACCCCTGTTTTTCCCGTGAGTGTAGATTTTACCTTAATATTCATTCATTATACCTTTGACGAGAGAAACCTGAGCTTTTTTGTCAAATAAAAATAGGTGTGAACACTTGTTGTGGCAAATGAATTAGATTGTTTGACTAGTGAATGGCGCTTGATTAAAAAAAAAAAAATACTGTAACTGCCTGTTTTAGATGGTCTAATCTTTTATGTTGGTTGATTAAAAGTTATGCATTTAGTTTTAAATCTAAATTAACCGTAATTAAGAATTCATTTACAGGAATTATCCAATCTAAGGCTCTTATTAAATTACATCTATTTTTAAGTTCACATTTAATAACTCACCAAACAACCGTTGTAATACAAGAAAGTGTAACATTAATCTCTTATAATCATTATTAATCAGAGCAATCAGTGCAGACGGAAACCATTTTAAGGACAGCTTGCAGAAAGGAAATGTGCTTATTGATGTAATACTTTATTATTTTTCTCTGATTAAGAACACCATGCAGCCTTGAGTATTCAGAAGCGTATTCAGAGGTTGCTCTGCTATTTCTTCAGATATGTGCTATTGAGGAGTTCCAGAATGATTAAATTTCATTATTGTAATTATTTTATTGTAATTATGCTTGAATCAAATTGGCTTGAAATAGTCCATTTTCAAAGAATGTTATTTGAGTCATTTAAATAATTTAGTAGATCATTTTTGTGTGTGCATATGAATACACTATCAATCATTACCTCCTTTCTTGCTAATCCTTGTGTAATAATTATCAATCATAAAGAAAAATCAATGTGAATATGCAGTCTCCAACTGTGATCTACACAAACATCAATGGGCTTGTTAATGAGAGTAACAATATAATAAATATATAGCAATTAGATATGTCACTTAAACTCTCGCTTAAAGGGTAAGAGTGCTGTAATATGTTAAAATGTTTACATTTGTCTAAATACAGTAGATCAATTTCCATCTCTCTTGACCCACACTTCTTACATTTCTGAAATCAATAA
>JAFVLL020042861.1:0-14105 GCA_021397915.2 Tor tambroides
GAAAAAAAAAAAAAAAAAAAAAACAGACAATTCTCCTTGGGCATTGTTAAAACACAAATCAAATAAGTGTGAAATGTGCCAAAAATCCCAAAAGTGTCGTCCTACTGTATATTCACAGGTAGGAATGTTTGCGACATTTCCCACATTGACAACAACTTCTGATATTATTTATTTTTATAAAGAACATTAACCGTGCCAAATCTGGTACTCAAACTGCATGCAACCTCACTTATCTCTATCCAGTCACTGTTAAAGTCCCCTGAATCGCTCTGCTCATTACAGCCTTTTCCAAGACAAAATCCGACTAAATCTGTCTGACTTTCTTCACACCTCCCTCCCACATTTCACCCGCTAACATCTCCCCAACCGTTTCTCACACAGAGTGCTACGTTTCCTTTGATCCCAGCTGACCCCTTTCTCCACTCTTCATGTAGTCCATCACTGTTGAGCTAGCATCCTCACGCCCATGTGGGAGTACGCCAGAGCATTGTCACACAAATTAACTCTCTGTCTTTGTGTGTGCCCCACTCTAGGCTGGTGACACTGAGAGAACAGAGAGCTCAGCCCAGTAGGTCCCCATCACTGTGTCTGGCTGTCACTTTAGTTTAGCAAGAGGCCCAAATGGCTGCTATTTGCTTGATTAACTAGGGCCTGCTCCAAACAGGTGGTATTTGAACCCATAAACTAGACAGAGTGCTCTGATTTTTTTAGTTTCAAATGCCCTGATTGGGGAAAAAACATCACTTGTTGACATAAACAGAGTCCTGTCTTTGTATTGGACATTTCACAAGGTGTCTGCAGGTAGGCCTGATGCATTTTCATCACACCAATAGTACAGAAAAAATAAACAACCTTCAAACTTGAAAGGTTGCATCCAGTTTCCAGGAAATCCAATATTTATTGTGATGGTCAAGCAACCTTCGGAATGTCTGAGAAAGGTTACATGAATAATGTTAGTTGATAAATATAGAATTTCTTGCAGGTTACAGTAGTGTGAGAGATTTCTCTCTTTTAATCACACAAACAAACATATTCTATAGGTAAAAAATTGTAAATATATTTTAATCAGTAAAAAAATGAAACCAAATATACATACATTTTTGTAAATTAATTAATATTTTTCTTATACTGAGCACATAAGACACAATATCAAACATTTCACATTTCTCAAATAAATCAATTATTTATTTTTGGCTTTGGTACACTAAATAAAAGCTAATCATTTAATTTGCAAACAACACACTGTCAATGTTTTCTCATATAGTCTTTATGTGTCTATACATGGAAAATATAAAAGTATATGGCTATATTTGAGCATCCTTGGTATAAAGGTATCATTCTGTCTCTTTGTTGTCACAAGGTCAAATAATTCAACCAAATCAATTTTGAGTGTCCATTTATTTACTTATTTTGTAAGTAGCCACTTTCCATCTTGATCACCCTTTTGGGATTTATTTTGCAGTAATGAGTGTCTTACTGAACTGTTAATGTAGTGTGAAAAGCTGTTTTGGTAATTATTGTTCAAAACTTCAAGATGCAGGGCTGGGTCATTGTGCAAATCTGCAATAATACCACTTTACACGATTAGGAAGACATCTGTGCCACAAACAAACATTGTAATTTTACCATTAATCTTCAAACTGAACGTATTGAAGCATGGGCAAGGCAGTGCTGAGAGAAGAACATTTTCAGGCTAACAGCTCACAAATTACAGGCTTAATAAAAAAGCTCCTGAAATAGTAGCTACTGGTATCTTTGACATCTTTAGCAAACATGGCCCTACTGGTATGTAATTACTCTAGTTTCAAAATTGAAGAAATGTCTGGAAATGTTGGGTCTGTGACATTCTCATTTTCTTGAGCTGATAACATTTCCGTCCTTTGCTCTTTCAGAGCAACACTGTGCTTATTTTAGAAGTGACTGAGACAAATCTACTTTCCAGGGCACTAATACTTCTACAAAGATCTCTACAAAACAAGAACATATGGTATAGATACATATAGATACTGCCAACACTGTACTACATACTTCTGCGGTACATCCTTAAAGCCTTGGCTTTGTAAGTAATATTTTCTGTGGCTACGATGGCATTCAGGGCTTTATATCCACAAAACTGTTCTTAATCCTCTTGGCTTTGAGCTCTAACATCATAATGGTATCATTTGGAAAAATATAGCGTACTTCACACATGGATCAGCTGGAAGCGCACCCTCTTAAATTATAACTGTTGTTGTTGGGATTCGCTTGTATTGTAGAAGCTGATATGCTGCAAAAAGAGTAATTAGAGCTGCGGTACGACCTGCTCGGGTCTCAAATAATCTGATGACATCTTTGACGTGCCGTTGGATTCATTACTTATAATGAGGTTACAGAACATCCACCTTGACACTGAGAGAAACATGTCAGGAAATGTTTTATGTATTAACAATAAGCTCAAGTATCTCTGCATTGATGTATCTATAATAATACCACTCATCTTTAAACAGTCTTTGTAGTCATACACATGCAGTATGTTTGCGGTAATGAAATTTGTCTTGGCTCTGTAATGTCAAATCAAACTGATGGTTTTCCCAAGGTGCACTGTTCGTAATGGTCTCTTCCACTTGTAAGTATGTTTACAATGCACAGGCTTCAATATTACTTTGATTCTTCACTCTCAAGGGTTTCTGTGAGAAACAGGGCAGAAATGTCAGTTGGCAATTACTGTCAAATGTATTTCTCTGCTCATTTCTTCTTCCTATCCAAATTTTCCAAATTCGTTTCTCATTAGATGGGTGTCAAACTGAATTAGAGGCCTCATTTGCATGCGTTGTGTCAGGTCTCCTTATCCCTGCATTAGAACCTCTTAAAAGTCCATTTCTTAAATTTACAGGATGGCGTCTTAAAGAAGAGGCTCTGTTGCTTCATTGGGATGGAGCAAGTCAAATCAACAGCTTATGGAGCTCATAAAGGTGGTTATTTGAAATAGCAAAGATAAATTGAAATCGTCACATATCAACTGAGGGAAAGTCACAGGCAATTTGCTGTCGATTTAGGAATTTATGCACAAGCTGATGTATGTTCTTCTGACTCTGGACTGATACTCCAGGAATAATCTCAACCTCAAATGCGTTTTTAAAATAATTATTTATAAGATTCCCTTTAGATAAAAACAAATTGTCAGGTAAATTTATTAACAAATTTATATAATATATATGTGTATGTATATGTGTGTGTAATTATATATATATATATATATACACATACACTATATATATATATATATATATATATATATATATATTATATATATATGTACACATAAATAACAATAAAATTAATAATAAATATTTTATTAAAAAAAAGAATATAAAATAAAAAGCACTTGTACATGGTACCTCCATAAACAGTGTTAACTACTGTAAAATAAAATAAAATCAAATAAAATTAATTGTAATAACTGTTAATAAGTAGAAATTTATTGCAGGGACAAGACTTTGCATCTTGGTCAGCGCAACACAGCAACCCTGTTCTGAGGTTGGCAGATGTTTTCAAAATGTTGAATGTGTCAAGCTTTAGTGTTTTCCTTTTATTTTTTTTTTTTTACAACAATATATTTTACAAACTGGCCACATATCAAACAAACAACAGAACAGCACACACTGAGGATACCCTAAGTCTGCCGGATCTAATCCTGTGGGAGAAACACGGAGGCAGATGTCCTTGTGGACTGCCATAAACACAGGGGAGACAGAATGTGGGAGGAAATAATTGATGTTTCACCCCGAGCAGCCATCATGCCAGTCTGTGATATGAGCCAAGTCACAGTGTGCCGATTCCCACAATCCAACCACAGGCTTAAGGTTAACCGCCAAGCTGTTGAATGAAACTGAGCCATGGCAGACAGCTGACTGCCAGAACCTCTGTGACCTGAGGAGGACTGTGCGCCTCAATGGAACAAAGAAGTGCTCATTTTTATCTGATTTCAAATTGAACCGGATCAGAAATGATGCCACAATGCAAAAATCCTATAAGGATAGCTCTGATTGTGTGAGAACACATAATTTTTCAAATCTAGCTCAACAGAAATCTTTTTTAGCACCATCTTGTCTGCATGCACGCTAAAACTGCTGGACCACCAAAACTGAAATTGATCTTTGTAGGAGGATCTATGACTGGAGTTCAAGTAAAACCCCTTTTTTCTGCAGAAAACAGTGAAATTGATCTTACTGAAATGAAAAAAAAAAAAAAAAAAAAATGGCAAGGAATCAAATAAAATCTTTCTTTGTTCAACTATGCATACAACCTTGCTGAACACAAAAGCAGGTACCAATACTGTTCACACAAGGGGTTTGCTGATGTGGTAACACCCACAAACAGATGCTCACACACCTGAACACAAACGTGAGGTAATAAAAGCTAAAATACAATGTTTAGAGTGCTTCACAGAACAGCAGATAGAGGAACTGGATGGCATTGCTGGAGAGACCTAATCACAGAACTGCAGCTGGCCTGAGGAAGAACTCACTATCAGATCTGAAACAGAAGCCTTCAGCACTGCCCAGTGGACACTTCAACACACACACACACACACACACACACACACACACACACACACAGAAGCATCTGTGTGCAAACAAAGACAGGTAAATACACGCTCTCTGTGCCAGGCTCTCTTCAAGTTGAGCTCAACAGCCGGTTTCTGGAAGTCTGAAGAGATTCTGAAGCAAAGCCAGTGTTACCATGTAAACAAGAACCACATTAAAAGAGCTCAGCAGAGACTAGACTATTGTAAACTATACTTAAAATTAATGACTGTATATTAATAGCTTCATACTGTAGCATAATTTTTAGTCACTTACATCATTCCCAAAGCTTCATGAGTTGCATCCATAAAAGACATTCACAGTACTACAGACTGACCGACCGACCGACAGACAGATAGTATTATAGAAGAACAGAAATAGCAAATAGAATGAATGAAAGAGATTTGCTGAAAAATCACCAGGACTAGCTTGTCACAGTAATGAAAGAATCAAACACTGAAAGATAAAACTGAAGAACTGAAATGAGAAGAGGTGACAAGAAAAAGACATTTCGCTTTGAGTGACACAAGCCTCTTGAGAACAGACACGGTCAACATTCACTGATTCACACTGATTTATCCAATGAACAGAAAGAGATTATAAACGAGCAGCAATAATGGGTTTATAAATGAGGTCTCGCCCACCTTGTTCATGTGTGTGGCATGGATCACACAGCATACCTTCGACAAAAACAGCAAAGATGCTGGTGCCTAAACAGGGAGTGTTATTTTCTGAAAGTGTCGAAGGAGATGACCTAGATTTGACTAAATTAGGCAATACATTAAAAAAATGCTAATCTTTATAAAAAAATAATCTGCATTTAGTGAAAAGTACTCAGAGGCTAAACTTTTAAAGAGGGTGAATCTTAGGTAATAACAGATTTACCGAGGCATACAAAAATAGAACTGCATGTTGGGGGTGGAGCCTAAAGGCTTTTCCCTCTAAACATTTTTTTTCTGTGCTATCCAAGAAAAGCAGAGATCAAATCTCACAGGAGGTCTGGTCTTGCCAAAGAGGCGATAATGTTTAAAAAGCTTTTAATTCTGCTCCAGCCGCAAAGTGATGATATTATATCTGCGCTGGAAAGCAGGCCACAGTAGGTGTACATAACCATGGGAAAAACTCTCCAATCCCAGTGCAGAAAAACAGTGTGCTTTACCATTTCATTTCTCAAAGTTCATAGCTCCTATGCCAGATGAGCATCTCATGTAATACAGAAGCTGGCAGGGTATCTTCCCCATCTGTGCTGCTAACTGATCTGTGAATCAGAATTTCCAGCTCTGCCTCTGATTGCTGACAAGAGGTCATATAAAACGCACTGAGACCTTATTAAGAAGAGACGTGAAATTAAAGATGACATGAACAATATGAACCTTTAAGAAACAAAAGATATTGGTAGTTTAGCCAAAGAAAACTTTCCAGTATAAAAACTCTAGTAATCATGGCATGTAAACATCATGCATCTCCAAGGACCTTAAAAGGATATTTCAACCAAGAATTAACATTCTATCAGCATTTATTCACCACAGGCTGTTCCAAAACTGTTTCACTTTTTATGGAACAAAAAAGAAGATATTGTGAAGAATCCATACAGTGAAAGTTAATGGTGTTCACTGTTATTTTGGACTCCACTGACTTTCACTGTATGGACAAAAACAGTTCTTAATACAGTATATCTTCGACAAAAGAAGTTATACTGTACAGGTTTGGAATGACATGAGGGTGAGTAAACGATGACAGAATGGATGACAGAATGTTCATTTTTGGGTGAACTATCCCTTTAAGGCACACTGAGAGAAAAAAAGTGCAAAAATAGTATAACTTTGTACCTTATCAACCCTTAAAGGCTCAATATTAAAAACTGAAAATTCAGCTTTGCAATCACAGGAATAAAATACATTTTAAAATATATTAAAATACAAAACTGTTCTTCTTAAATTGTAATAATATTTCACAATCACAAACTGATTTTACTGCATTTTTTAATCAAATGAATGCAGACTTGGTGAATATACAAGGCTCATATTCAGAAAACTTAAAGCAGTGCTTTGGGAATATGAAGTGTGTAAGCATAATAAATCATCATCATGAAGCTAGTATAATCTTAAAAACCTGCCTGTACCTCCAGCCAATAAACGATTGCTCTCAAAACTCTTCAGGCCATCAATTCTCAACATTATCTCAGACACCTGAGGCCCTGCCAGGCCCTTTGGAACAAGTGATGTAGTCGCTTGATACGTGATGCAAGAGGTGCCAAAAGTATGAGAGCTGATCTTGAATACCTCTTGACAGCCCAAGGGAATGCGGCAGAAACGTAGGAGGGCCACTCGCCACTGATGACCCAACAAATAATGCGGGAGTATATGTTTTTGTAGGTGGCACAATAATCTACAGTCTTTTATTTCATTTTTTCTAAAACAGTTGATGGGCAAAGAAAAGCCTATAATGCACAGGGCATAAACATATGGCAACGTAACTGTTTTAGAGACCTAACTCGCTGTCTATTTCCCATAAAGGGAACTTGCTGCTTATTTACTGAGACCTCATTAGTAGCTGATCAGCAACCTTGTTAAAAGCCACTGCTGTGCACAAGAGAACCATTACATGCTCACAACCAATTGTAGCTTGCTGACATGTGGCTAGCAAAACAAATATGTTAATAATGAGCACAAGAAGAAAGCACATGAATTTCATGTGCAATGTATCATATTCACCCTTTGCAATATTAAATATGCATATAAAGTAATATTTTTAAAAGTTACACTTAAAATTTATACAATACTTACAAACTACTTTTTAAAAGCTTGGGGTCGATATGATGTTTTAAAGGGACAGTTCACCTAAAAACGAAAATTCATTAATTACTCACCCTCATGTCGTTCCAAACCCGTAAGACCTTTGTTCATCTTCAGAACACAAATTAAGATATTTTTGATGAAATTCAAGAGCTTTCTGACCCTCCATAGACAGCAAGGGTCCTACCATGTTCAAGGCACAGAAAGGTAGTAAGGACATCAACAGGTCCATGCGACCTCAGTGGTTCAACCGTAATTTTATGAAGCATGCTCGTAATAATGCGTAATGCATTATTACTTTGCTCGTAAACAAGGCGCAATGCATGCATGTTCTATGTCAGCAGCATCACACGCATGTGTCGTGGTTCTCTCAATAAAAGAGGAAGACGGTAACTCGGGGGAGAAAAATTGTTGAATAAAGTGTTTTAATTTTTACTGTGCAAAACAGTATTCTCGTAGCTTCATAATATTACGGTTGAACCACTGATGTCACAAGGACTATTCTGTCGATGTTCTTGGTAACGTTCGTTGCTGTCTATGGAGGGTCAGAAAGCTCTCAGATTTCTTCAAAAATATCTTAATTTGTGTTCCAAAGATGAACAAAGGTCTTAAGGGTTTGGAACAACACGAGGGTGAGTAATTAATGACAGAATTTTCATTTTTGGGTGAACTTTAACGTTTTCAAAATAAGTCTCATGCTCAACAAGGCTGCGTTTTTTTTTTAAAGTGTTTTCTATTTTAATGTAAATTTTAAAATGTAATTTATTCCTGTGAAGGGAAAGTTGAACTTTCAGCAGCTTCAGTCTTCAGTGTCACATGATCCTTCAGAAATTATTCTAACATCCAGATTTGGTGCTGAAGTAGTATTTCTTATTATATGCATAATATTTATGCTTAATATTTTCGAGGAAAATGTGATACTTTTAAGAACTCAAAATAGAAATCTGTTTTAACAAATGTATTTTACAAAATGTATGCATAATTTCTAATCCTTGCCGTGTAAAAACATGAATTTCTTAAAATATATCTATATAAAATATCTATATAATTACATATAAATACACACAGTATATTTATTTATCTTCATATAAAGGAACAAAAATACCATATAGTATAAAATTACATATGGTAGTACATAATTATACAAGAACTTGACAACAAATGATGCACAAAATAATGTCAAAAATAGCATGTCATGCAGAGAACATGTCAAGCTGGAGGACACTGCTGTCACTCCTTGACATGCCATGTCTACTACCAACTCTTAAAAAAGAAGAAAAACAATTTCTCTTGGCTCTGTTTGCGATATTGAATGGAAATTTCTTGCTGAGCTAATCATAAAATAGATGTGGGATTGCCTTATCCACAAAAGATACCAATATACTCTAGATGCCTCAAAATGCAGCCAAAATGAAATCTGTTTAGGAGACAGCTTAATCACTTGCAATTTGAAGCTGGGAATGCTCCTACGATGACTAAAAATGCTGTCTAGGTAGGTTAGATTTAGTATTGGAGACAGAGCCATACTCCCAGACTCACCATAACTTGCAAGTCTGACAGGATAAAAACAATCATGTTTCATTATTTTATGCAAACTAGTATCTTTTCTTGCTCTTTGACATTCAGACATCTGGGGAAATGGATCCTATATAATGACAGCCCATTTGTGCAGCAGAAAGAGGTATATGGTGCATTGTGGGTATCAGGCTTTTGGCCCAGAGAGCCTTAATGGGTGCAACCATGGAAACCAAAGGACATTTATTACAAGAGTGCAGGGCTATCTAAGTGTACTGATGGTGATTAACTCACCTGTGGCTGCTATAGCTGAAAGTAAGAGGGGGTAAGAGATGATAGGCCTGATGAGAGGCTATAGGGAACTCCGATAAATGCACACTACCATTTCAACTGGGATTCGTAATGGTTACATAAGAGAGGCCAAGAGAGGAGATGAACCATAGGAGTGAGACAAAAAGAGTGCACTAAAAGTGCCTTGTTTTTACTCACCATGTCTATTAGGCTCTCCTGGATTCGGCTGAGCGTAGTCCTCAGTCTGCTGCTGATCAAACCCAGCCCAGATGATTCATACTATAGGAGACAACAAAACACACCCTGTGAGAAAGAGACTCCGTTGCTTTTCAATCATACTGGAATACGCACACTCAAAGTGCAATCTCTAAAGCTCCAGAGCACACACCACCGATCATCTCCAGGAAACTGCACTTCATTCACATAGCTCCCACAAGTGTGGTTCATGATTTATGTTCATTAATTGCAATTTAGTTTTTTTTATTAAAAGGGGAGGATGAATGGGACTGAAAAATCCTCCTGAGAACATTCACTGGAAATGTATTTACAAATGTAGAAATGTATGCAAGCAAGCTAACATGTTATTAATATGCAATAGATCTGACAGCAGCAAGAGAAAGGCAAATATAAGATAAACTTTACTATGGGAGCAGAGCAGTAAATCTCTAAATAGACAGCAGTAAAAACTTTTATAAAGTAGCACTGAAATTACAGTAGAAATAACAAAGGATAATACTGTACATGGCTTCATAACAGATTTAAGGATTAAAAGTATAAATAAATCCCTTTCAAACAACTTTTTGTGTAATCCAGTTCAAGATGTTGAATCAATAAGGAGTTAAATAAATCTATAATTATAAATGCCTCGCCTGCATTTGCAAGCATCACAAAAACATTTACAGAAACCTCTCATTAGCAATAAACCTCTGTCAGCAATATAATAACATATACATATATATATATATATATATATATATATATATATATATATATATATATATATATATATATATATGTGTGTGTGTACACATATATATATACATACATATATATACACACACACACACACACAGTATATACACACTTTATATATATTCTTTACATTTTCTTCAAAGCTGGGTAGTGATTAAGGGGATGAAAACACAGCACACAATGTCAAGCATTTCTACTGCCAGCAGGCTCCACACAGCAGTCTTACCCAATAGATAGGGACCACCTGTCTGGACGCACCAGGTTGAGAGCCTTGTGAAGGCAGAGATGCAGATTGGAAGTGCTTTGCATTGAGAAAACAAAAAGGAAAATCGACACAAAGCAAATAATGAAAGAGCAAAGAAGCCTGTTTTTTTGGAGGTAAACTCAGGGTTTTTGAATATATGGTAATTACTGGGAATTTTCACTGTGAAGCATTAATTAATCATAATTAATCATTTAAAAAAAGTTACACATGTATACACACAAAAATAACATGTAATCATTCAAGAACATTTCCACCACATTAGTGCAAGCGAAAATACAGCAAGCAAGAATTTTGCGACTTAACACTTTCATTTACTTAGTGAACAAATGGCTGCCAGGGGAACAATAAAACTGCAGTCTTTCTCTGACTTAAACATTTTTGCAAAGTTTCCAAAGGACCCATCTGTTAGCGTGACAGTCGCATCTTCCCGTCCATTACTAACTCTATCTGCAACACTTAATAAGCACTACTCAGGCCTTTCCCTACACTCAAGTGCTTCATCATCCAGGAGGTGATCCATTTTCAGATAAGCCACCTGCATATCGTTCCACGTTCTTTCCATTCATTGCCTTTAAGCTAAGTTATTAACTTGAGGCAAAGAGCAATGAATGCCAAGACCAATGCATCTTAAATTATGTGCATGGCAGAGTTGATACTCCGGCTGTATACAATGGCGTACAGACCTTTCAGATCCTAATGTTGTTCATTACTAAATGAAATGGCGCAATACATAATCTCCATCTCCATACGAGATTGAATGTCTTGTGTGTTTGGAGTCAGTCATGGGTGAAAGTGAATCCAAATGAGCATATCAATTTCAGCCGCTTTGTAAATATTTTTTTATAAGTAATGATATTTACTTTTTTGTCTCCATAGGCTTTTCTTCGAGACCGGCTGCCTCTGATACTGACAGCTACTCTTACTCATTTAAGAGTTTGAAAAGTTTCCATTAGTGACAGAAACCCCTCTCGCGCTTTTTCTCTTGCTGTCCGCTCAGCAGAAGAGGTGAATGTGCAAAAACCAGAACGAGAGAAAGATGAAATGTGTTGTTTTATTTAATGTGCCTTCAAACCTGTCGGGTGGGTTAAAGGCAAATCTTGCTGGCATCTGACAGCTGATCTTGTGGTGGCTGTATCCAGTCTCCCTCCGATTTGCTGCTGGATTTGGTAAGGACAAAGCTAAAGTGAAAAGTTCTCTGGTCAGCACTTAAATATCAAAGATAATATACTACACTGTCACTCAGAGGGCATGTGGGAGAGAGAAAATAAAAAAAAAGTTGCCTTGGCAGAGACTGAATTGTCTCTTACTTTTTCACATTAGTTCCAATGAACAGTAGTGGTTTAAAAAGCCAAAAAGTGAAAACTTACACATCGGCAAAGCCCTGTTCAAATAAAAGTGTCCAAATATGTGGAACTATGACTCAGGTCTTCAGAAAGCAAGTCATGAAATCCAGATAACACTTGAAACCCTGTCCAGATCAATGCGTCTAGAAGCTCAATTCTGCTCATTTCCTCGTTCCTAAAATACCCTTGTATGTGGCCCATGTCTGCCCAGGAATGTTCTTCTTTGGGAGTGAAATCATGACTTATAACGATGCTAAACCACACACGAAGGCCAAACAGAGTGCAAAGACTTTACTCCATCTCTATAGTGTTCAAGGGCACTGGCCTCAATCCACCAGCATTAAAGCATTTACTTTTGATTTAGCACTAGCTCAGCACAGCAAACAAACAATTATTTGCAAAGCATCCAGAGTGCAAATGGAACATTTCTGTGATAATATGAAAATAAAAATGTCAGAAGAGTAAAAAAAAAAAAAAAACATGGAAGGTGTAATCACTGTAGGCTGCTGAGACTTTGGCCATAAAAGCATCACTGGGACCAGAATTCAGTGCATGACAGATGAATTGTGGAGATCTTTTTGTTTCGTAAGACAAATGTTTCTACCCCACCTGGCTTGTAAGGTACGATTAAAGACTACTGTCAAATCCCATGACAGAAACACTATTTTACAGTTGACGAAGGCCATAGACTTCATTCAGAAAACACAACGTCACTGGTGAGGCCAATCAAAGCCTAGACTGACAGGCTGATATTATTGATAGGTTTAGTCTTGTTGTATGGTTCTCATAATAATGTCAGGATCAACAGAACAACGGAACTGAATAATGTTATTCGCACACTAAGAATTTAACTGCTCCGCTTCTTCCCAGAGAAAAAGTTCATGGCTTCTTGAAGACTACAAAGAGCAAACATCATTTTGAGGTGGTCAACAGCGAGCTGGGTAAGAAAGGGCAGCTGTGAAACAAGGTGGAAAATGCGGGTGTTGAGGTCTGTTTGCAAGGCAGTAGAGGTCTGAAAATCCAAGAACAGCAGGTAGTTCTTGTCTTTAACAGGTACAGTCAGATGCCCTTGGGCTGCCACTGCCAAACCAATGCCCCAACCAACAGCTTTATTATAGTCTCCACTGTTGTTTAAAAAGCTTGCCTTCCTCAACAGATTCTCCCAGCTCACATAGGTGGAAAACAGTCAGACAATTCAATGCCCTTTCAATGTCACTCCCTCTGCACTCAGGAATTCATTTACACCTGCAATAGTGTTCAAAAGGCCCATAACTTTATGAAGTAGACAAGGCAGTCCTGAAACTGTTTAACTTCCGTTGAAGGAAATTCACATTGTCAGTTTGCAGAGGTAGAGGCATTGACCCATTTGAGCAGCAGATAATGTTATTGAAAAGTGTCTTTACTTCACAAAGGTCTGACAAATGGGAGTCCCATGTTAGGATAGCTGACAGGCTCAAAACTGTTTAGGTTAGTTCACCAAAAAATGAAAATTCTGTCATTAATTACTCACCCTCATGTCATTCCAAACCTGTAAGACCTTCATTCATGTTCAAAACACAAATTAAGATATTTTTGATGAAATTCGAGAGGTTTCTGATCCTGCACAGCAACGGAACTACCACGTTCAAGCCCCAGAAACGTTAGTCCATGTGACACTGCCGGTTCAACCGGCGGAGACTGACCCGGAAGAGAAGAAACTGCAGAATAAAGTCTTTGTTTTCTTTGGACACAAAAAGTATTCTCGTAGATTCATGAAATTACGGTAGAGGCACTGATGTCACATGGGTTATTTTAACAATGTCCTTGAACAGTAGTTCAATTGGTAGTGAATGGTAGTTCCATTGCTGTCTATGCAGGGTCAGAAAGCTCACGGATTTTATCAGAAATATTTTAATTTGTGTTCCGAAGATCTTACAGGTTTGGAAAGACTTGAGGGTGAATAATTAATGACAGAATTTTCATTTTTGGGTGAACTATCCCTTAAGTGCAAAGACTCATTTAGAGGTCAAATGGTAGTAGTGTTGCTTTCCTCAACGAAAATTATGACTAAATATTGTCGTCAACAAACCTTTATCACGTGACGAAAACGAGACGCAACGTAAATGCTGGTCATGTGACGATGACTATAATTAAATGTATAATGCAATATTGTTGACGAATAAAAACGAGACTAAATGTGGTTTACAAAATAAAAACTATGCTAAAATGTCTCATTTTCGTTGACCAAAACGAAAATGTCTCGTTTAGTCGCATTATTATTATTATTATTATTATTATTATTATTTTGCAGTATTTCTGTTTCCTGTGTCTCACTTCAGCGGCTGCATCAGGTCACACTGCGCAGACGCAGGCGACGTCA